>BDDC01000161.1:16375-40798 GCA_001662425.1 Chlamydomonas sphaeroides | reverse complement strand
GGGGCTGCGGCTGTGGGTTGCGGGACAGGGCGTGTGGCAGAAGTATTGCGTCCCGCTGTGTCAGCGGCACGGCCAATCGCCGTTGCTGAGGGAGTCACGGGTGCCCAGGGTAGCTGGCAACGAAAGGGGCTACGCGGTAGCACCGTGAAGCCATTATGACCTGCTAGCTGTGGCCTCTGTTTCGATGCCGCCGCTGGCCTCCCTGCTTCAACGCCTGACGCCACATGTGCGCGCCCTTACTCCAGGTGCGAGAACGCCACGGAGCGCATGATGGAGTACGCCGCCACGCTGGACCCCAAGTGCAAGCCAACGGCCGTCCGCAAGCTGAACGCCGAGGCTTCCGGCCCCAAGATCACGCCGCGCCTCAACCCCATCGCCGCTGGCGTGAACCCGCTTGCTCCACCGTCCGAGCTGCCACCTGTTCCCACCTACAAGCCTCGGCCCGAGACGCTCAAGCGCGCCCCGGCTTTCGAGCCTCTGGAGCAGCTGCTTCGCGAGCGCATCTGCATGATTGACGGCGCCATGGGCACCCAGATCCAGAAGTTCAAGCTGGAGGAGGAGGACTTCCGCGGCGAGCGCTACGCCAAGCACGGCCACGAGCTCAAGGGCAACAACGACCTGCTGGTCATCACGCGGCCGGACGTGATCGGCAAGATCCATACCGCCTACCTGGAGGGCGGCGCCGACATCATCGAGACCAACACCTTCAACGGCACCTGGATCAGCCAGGCCGACTATGAGCTGCAGGCCGACGTGAGGCATGCGCGGGCAGGGACCGGGGGCGGGGAGGGAGGCGCCTTTGAATGGGACGGGGACGGGGACGGGGACGGGGACGGGGACGGGGACGGGGACGGGGACGGGGACGGGGATGGGGACGGGGACTGGGACGGGGACGGGGAGAGTGAGTGCCACCGGGCGGGGCCGGGCGGGGAGCCTGGAGTCTGCCACAGGGATTCAGCACGCCGCCGCAACACCCCACTTGCCCGTGCCGCCGCCCGCCGCCCGCCGCCGCCAGGTGCACTTCTTCCTGCTGCCCCACGGCGGCTCCGAGTACGGCCACTTTGAGCCCGGCACCGCGGCCGCCGTGCGCGCCGTGCTGCTGTCTGCGGGCTTCGGCCACGCCGACCTCAAGGCAAGGCCACGGCCCGGGCCAGGGCAGCCGCCCGGACGCAGCCGGCCGGCCGCAGCCGCGCCTGCACGCTGCCTGCGCCACAACCGGTCCTCGACTGCCTCCCGCCCCTCGGCCCCTGCCTGCCGCCTCCTCAGGCCCTGCTGGGGCCCTCCAACAGCGGCCGCAACGTGCTGCTGCCCTCGGCATCGCCCGCCCAGCTGGCGGCCATATCGTACGCCCTCGCCGCAGCCGGCGCCACAGCAGACCAGGTGCGGCCCTACGCTTCCCGGCGCCGCTGGGGGGAGCACAGCAGGGATGGAGGCCAGGGTTCGTGCCAGGGTTCGTGCCGTTCCCAGCCCCTTCCCCCCTCGTCCCCCCCTCGCCGCCGCCCACCAGGTGCGTCACTTCATGGCGCCGCTGCAGCTGCCTCCGGCGGCCGCCGGCGCCGCCGCCGGTGCCGCTGCGAGCCCGGCCGCGACGCTGACAGACCAGGCCGCGGCCAGCCTGACGCCGGAGGTGGCCGAGAGCATCCGCTCCGCGATGCTGGGCTGCGGCTACGGGGAGGAGCAGCTGGCGAGGATCGTGCGGAGGGACGGCACGGGGCTGCGCGCGGACGTGGGGCCGCTGAGGCTGGCGCAGGTGGGGTGCTGGGCGGGGGATGGGGGGAGGGGGCCAGGGTTCGTGCCTCGAGGGCCGGCACGGGGGCGGAGCCTGGTGCTGAGCCGCACACGCTCGTTGGTTTGCTGACCCACCGGCCGTGGGCGCAGGTGATCTCTGCCATGGCGGCCGCCGACATCCCGGCCGCCACCATTCGTCTGTTCATACGGTGAGCGACGCGCACGGCGCGGGCCAGGAGGGGCAGCGGAGGTGTCCCCGTGCGCTTTGGAGGGCAACAGGGCAGGGAGCGCTTTCTGCGCGCAACCACGCCGCTGGCTTGCACCGTCGGTTGCCTGACTCGTTGGCTACTCCCTCGGTGCATTCCCGGCTTCCTCTGCCGCCCCGCAGCCCCGCTGGCGGCGTGTCGCCCAGCCTGGCGGCCGCCATGCGGCAGACGCTGGAGCGATCGCCCGGCTTCGACCGCGACCGCATCAAGGCGGCCTTCTCCGCCGAAGGGAACGAGCTCGCGGCGGACATCGGTGGGCGGGCGGGGAGGCCGCCGGGGCCGCCAAGCCGGCACCGCGCTGGCGGAGAAGCTGACAGCCAGAGCTCGCCACGAGCCCAGGCCACAGCCGCCGAGCCCTCCCTCCCCGTGTCGCTGCCCTCCCTTCCCTTTGCCAGACCCCATCACCCTCGCTGACGTGGCCACCGCCCTGTCCAACGCCGGCTTCACCAGCGACGCCATCCGCCAGCTCATCAGCTTTGGCGACATGCCGCTGCCGGCGGCGGCAGCCGTGGTGCCGCCGCTGCCGGGCGCCCCACCCCCCGAGCCCGACGTCCCCACGGCCCCCGCCAACGGCATCGCAGCCAACCTCATGGCCTCCCTGCTGGGGGGCATGGGCACGAGCAACTCCGTGCCTTCTTCCGTGACGCGCGACAGCTCGCCGTCGCGGTTCAGGACGCAGAGCCTCGGTGGCTACAGCGCGGCGGCGTCGGTGGCTTCGGCCGCAACGGACGGCTCGCCGCGGCGGCAGCGCGGCGGTGCCGGCGGGCCCAACGCGAGCTCGGCGCCTCCGCCTGTGTCGCTGCTGCCCGCGGCCAAGCTGGCGAGCATGAAGGAGGCGCTGCTGTCCCACCAGGTGTGGGGAGGGGAGGAGGGGCAGCCGCCGAGCCCCCACGCACGGGAGGGAGGGCTGGCGGCGGAGCCGGCCCGTCGCGGCGGCCGACGGCCGCTCGAGCTGCAGCTGGTGATGGTTATGCTCCGTCGATGGTTGCGTCCTGACGTCCTCCTGCCCTGCCCGGACCTGTAGGGCAGCATCCGCATCCGGCTGGGCAACGTGTCCGGCGGCCCCAGCGGTGCCGCCACCGCCAGCGGCGCGGGGGCCGGCGGCGGCGGCGCCAGCGGCGGCACCAACATTGACGTCGCGGTGGCGCAGGACCCAGCGGGGGTGAGCAAAGGGTTAGGGCGGCGGCTGGGCAGGGCGGCCGAGCGAGCAGGGCACGCCCCGCGGGCGAGCTGGGCTGAGCTGCGCCCTCTCGCGCCGCCCTTGCTAATCGCCGCCAACCGCCTGCCAACCGCCAACCGCCGACAGGTTGCCATCGCGCTCGCGCAGTCGTCCTTCACTACGGAGGACATCCGCGCCTTCCTCAGGTGCGCTGGGGGCAGCGGGGCAGCGGGGCCACAAGCCATGCCCTATCGCGTGCCGCCGCCCGAGCCGGTGTCGATTCTGGACCTGACTCCCAGTCGCCCTCGCCCCCGTCCCCTTCCCGCAGCACCGACGCCCGCCTGCTCGCGACGCCCAACCCGCCCCCTCCTGCGCCGCCGTCGGCCGCCGGCGGCAGCAGCAGCTCCAGGCGGGTCGCCGCCGCCGCCACTGCACGGCCGGGCTCGTCTGCACCTGGCCCCGCGTCTGCTGCGCCGGCGGCGTCCGGGTCGGCTGAGGGGGAGCAGGCAGGCATCCCGGCCGACGGGGCTGAGGCTTCTCAGCCGGGCTCTGGCGCGCCGTCCGGGGAGGCGCAGCCCCCGGCCGAGCTCGCTGCGGAAGGTGCGGCGGCGGCGGCACCCAGCGACGGCGCGGCCGCAGCGGCCGAGGCCGCAGCGGACGGCCCCACAGGCGACGTGCCGTCGCCTGTACTTGGCGGCACGACTGCCGATGCTCCAGCCGCTGCCACCGCCTCGGCCGCCGCCGCCGGCACGGTCGCAGCTCCCAACACTGCCGCCGCCGGCCTGGCTGCCTCCGCTCGGGGCAGCACCTCTGGCCGCGCCAGCCTCCGGCCCACCACCAGCGACGCCACGGCTCCGCCGGCCTCGCCCCCGTCTGGCGACGTCAGCGGCGCCATGCCGCTGCTGCGTCTGAGCGACCCGGGCGCGGCGCGGGGCGCCAAGCCGCAGGTGAGGGGCACGCACCCCGACGCGGCACGGTGGGACTGCGCTGCTGGGGTTGGCAGGGGCGCACACCGGGGTCCCAGAGCCATGCACCCCGCCTGGACTCCGCTGGCCGGCCGCCGAGTTCCCCCGGCCTGCCCCTGCCCCTGCCTTGCCCTGGCCCTGACCCCGCGCTCCGGCGCTCAGGACCGCGGCATCTCCCGCCTCGCGCCCACCATCACCGGCCCCCGCACCTCGCAAGCCGGCATGCTGCTGCCGTCCGGAGCCACCGACCTCAGTGGCGGCGGCATGCAGCGGCCGCTGCCGCCAGTCTCCGGTGGCACCGCCGCCGTGGCGGCGGCCGCTGCGGCGTCGGTGCTCGGCGGCGGCCTCATTCCGCAGCAGACCGCCGGCGGCGCCTTCTCCGTGCGGCACCAGGGCTCCCTAGCGCCCGTGCGGCCGCTGGCAGGGCCCGGCAGCAGCGCCGTCAGGGCGCCCCAGCCCGGCGCCTCGGGGGCGGCGGCGCCGGCGGCGGCGGCGCCGGCGCCGCTGCCGCCGTGGCAGGACCACGAGTACTATCCGGAGGTTGGATCCGGGGAGGCGAACGGCAGGCCCGCCACGAGCGGACAGCTGCTAGGGTGGCTGACGGGTCTGAAACCGCTGAAGGTGGGGTGGGGGCTGGGTGGTCGGGTGTGGGGCGAGGGGGCCGCCAGGTGCCCCATCAGAGGGGAGCAACGGCCGAGTGGGCAGTATGCGTGTCGCGAACTGCCCTACGCGCTGAGGGGAGGAGGGCCGCAGCGCGCTGCCAGCAACCGCCAACTGCCATCGACTTGGCCTGCCAACCGCTGACCGCCAACCGCAGGGCCACCCCGACGGCGTGCCGGCGGACCTGGAGCCCCAGCTGGCGACGTGAGCTTGGCCAGGGGGAGCTCGGCGGGTGTCGGGGCTAGGATGGGTTCGTGCCGGTCCCTCGCGGATGGCTCCGCTCGACGCGCACAGCCGTAGGCACACCCGGCCCTGCCTCCCGTGTCGCTCCCCCAACGCAGGTACCTGCAATCGGCGTTGGTCCGCCTGATTGGCGAGCCGGCTCTGACGGCGGCGGCCGCAGCGGCGGTGGCGGCGGCCCCTGCGCCACCAGAGCCGCTGTCCGCCGCCGACGAGGCTGCCGGCGACGACGGCAGCGGCCAGCGGCGGCAGAGGGCCGCGCTGCAGCGCCTGCTGACGGGCCTGACGGGTTCGGTGCTGCGGAGGGCGGGCCGAGCGGCCGGCGCCGGAGCGGGCGTCGCGCCCGGCCCGCTGCCGCAGGCGTGGCCGGAGGAGGGCCTCGGGCCCGCAGCAACGGCGGCGCAGCGCTCGGCGGCGGCGGCCACGCTGCTGTCGGCGCTGATCCACCGAGCCCCCGGTGAGGATGCGGCGGCGCCCTGCCGTGCCCCCGCCGCCGCGGCCCCGCCTCGTGTCCGCAGCAGAGCCCCGCTCACCGTCGCTGCGCCGCCCCGTCGCCCTGCTCCGCCTGCCCGCAGCTGGAGGCTGCCCAGGCGCCGGCCTGCACCCCGAGTGCGCGGCGCCCACCCTGCTGCGGCTGGTGGTGGTCGCGGCCTGCCGCCAGGGCGCACTGGCGGGCGAGAACGAGAGCCTCGCGGCCCTGCTGCCGCCGCCGCCCACGCCGCCCACCCCCTCGCAGCTGGCGCCCGGCCGCGCCTTGCCGCTGGCGCCCGAGGCCTCGGGCGGCTCCGGCCACTCCGGCCGCTACGGCCGCGGCCCGCTCTACGCCACCGTCCCCGCCGACAACTCCCTCCTGCGCCCGCTGCCGGTGGGCTACGTGCGGGCCTGGGGCGACGTGCCGCACACGCGCAGGCTGCCGGCGCCGCTGCTGTCGCCCGCGGCGGCGGGCAGCCTGCTGGACGCCACCTGGCGCTGGGGCAGCGGCGGCGGCGGAGGCTTTGGCGGCGGCGGCAGCGGCACCGCCAGCCCCACGGGCCTGGTCTACCGCACGATGCCGGCGCGCTCCAACCCCACCTACGCCGCCGCCAAGGCGGGCAGCCCCAAGGAGACGCTGCCGCCCTGGCCGCTGCAGCGCGCCTTCCTGCCTGACCACGGCTCCGGACCCGGCTCGCCGCTGGGCGGGGGCCCGGGTGACGGCGAGCATCACTCGGGCGTGGGCACGGGCCGGCAGCGCAGGGGCAGCGCCGAGGGCGGTCCGGGCAGCGGCTCTGCGCCCGCCTCGCCGCACCCGTACCCGCTCAGCCCCACGCGCACGGCCGCGGCCGCGGCGGGCGGGGCCGGGGCCGGGCCGCAGGGCCTGGTGCTGCCGCCCGCGCAGCGGCCCTCTTCGGCGGGCGTGGCGGACGGCGGCCCGGGGGGCAGCGCCGGCGGCGTGCCCGACACGCGACTGCCGCAGCTGACAAGGTGGGCGGGCGGGCGGCCGCGTGAACTGTCCAGGGCATAGGCGGCTGGCCAGGCCGCGTGCTTCTCCTGGGCCCTTGGCACGGCCAGCTTCCCTGCAGCAGCCCCTGAACCCCTTGCCGCCCCTCCTGCTCGCCCCCGCGTAGGAGCGGCAGCACGGGCCGCTTCCTGGAGGAGGCCGCCAGCAGCCCCCGGGACCCCGACAGGAGCCTGCCCCGCACGCCCACCGGCGCGGCCACGCCCGTGGCTGGGCCCGGCGCCGGGCCCGAGGGCGGCGGCGCCTGGTCCGGAGCGGAGGCGCTCTTCGCGCGGCTGCTGGCGGAGCTGCTGCGCTGGCTGGAGGCGCCGGTGGGTGGGCAGCCGAGGGCGCACGCAGCGGCGACCCCGGGGCGGCACGGCGGGGCGACGGCGTGCTCGGCTGCGGGAGGCAGACACCCAGAACTCCCCCTGCCCGCCCATCGCCCCACGGCGCCTGCGCCTGCCTCGCCCCCCTTCCGCAGGCCTCGGAAGCGGGCGCCTGGGCTGCCTCCGCCGCGCCGCCGCCGCCCGGCTGGCTGGCGGCGCAGAAGGTCCGCCTCGCCTCGCAGCTGGCGCGGCTGGGCACGGCGGGGCCGGCGCAGCAGGAGGCGCCGCAGCCGCAGCCGCAGCCGCAGCCGCAGCCTCGGGTGTCTGACTCGGGGGCGGCGGGCCCCACGTTCCTCATCACGCAGCAGCTGGCGACGCTGTGAGGCGGACTGACTCTGGTCACTTGGGGGAGGGCGACGCCGTGAGGCGGCGGCCTGGCGACAGGCGTTCAGGCGGCTTGCTGGTGGGAGGGTGTTGCGTGCCGGGTTGGGATGGCGCTGTGGGGGCGCGGCGCGGGAGCATGGACACAGGGCGCATGGGGAAATGGGCGAGGGGAGGGAGCACCGGGTGCTCGCGGATGCTGCGTAGCGCCCCAGCTCCAGGGACACAGGCGCGCATCCGCGCACGCGGCCCTTTCTTCTGATCGGCTTGGGAAGCCTGCAGCTTGTTGCAAGCCATGGTGAGCGGACTCTTCTGATCGGCCACTTGCCTCCAGCGTCGCTCGGCGGGCTGGTGGGGTCTTGCGTGCCTTGGAGGCCGGGCTGGGTGTGGAGGGCAGCGCGGGTGCTGCGGCGTGTGCGGCGAGGTGGGGAGTGCCGGCCGCGGCACCGCGGCGCAGGGCCCAGCTCCGGGGGCAAGGCACGCATTGGCCTCGTCGCGATATGACATGCTGGCGGCTGACTAGACCGTAGTGGGTTTGACTGCAGGCTTGGACGGCCGCGGTGCCTAACGTGTTACATGATGCGCGAGTCGCACTGGGGGTCTCCCCTGCAGTGCACTGCACTGCACAACGCTGGGCAGCGCAGCCAGACCCTCAGCCCAATAGATACTCCGCAAACGAGCGGTCAGCTGTGTTGCATTGACGTCGTCAGGCGCAGCCGCTGGCCGTGGCGCCGCTGCTGCGGTGCACGGCACGCTTGCGTCGGAAGGCTGGCACTCGGCCCCCTGTCACCACCGCCCCGTTACCAAGGCCAGCGGCAGCGCAGCACAGCGACACAGCCAACGGCCCGCGCTTGCGCAGCAGCCCTGCCACATAATCGTGCACGCATGCAACCGCGCCCTGGGCTCCGCGCTACGACCGCTCTGCACCGCCACCGCACACCGCCCCTCCCCTCCCCTCCGCTCAGTCGCAGGGCTGGCCCAGCCGGGTGCCGTAGGGGTTGTAGCCGTGCGCGAAGCGAACGCCCGCAGGCACCATGCCGCATAGCTTGGGGTTGCCCTCCACCTGAGGCCGGGCGGGGGGCGGAGCAGGCGGAGGCTCGTCCTCGGGGTGTCGTCCTCGGGGCGTCAGCAGGCGTCCATGTGAGTGTGCGGGCGCTGCGTGGTGGGCGGGGCTGAGGGGCCCTGCCAGGGGGCTTCAGATGTAGGTTTTGATGCGAGCGTAGGAGGCCAGAGGCCAGGGGGTTTTTCGTCGCCCAAGGTTGGGCGGGGGCGGCGGTACACGCCCGCCACCGCGTGACCCCGGCCCCCGCACCGTCACGCTCATGGGCCGAGTTTCCGCGAGGCCCATCAGGTCACCCTGGCGCAGGCAGGCAAGCAGCCAGGCAGGCAGGCAGGTTGTGTGCTGCAGTCTGCGGCAGTCACTCCACTACCCCCCCAACCGCCTACAGCCAACTGCCAACCGCTAAGCGCCCACAGCCTACCGCCAACCGCCAATGGCCGTACCTCGAAGTCGTTGTGCGCCAGCTCCAGGACGTTAAGCAGCCGCGACAGCTTGCTGCGTTAGGGGGCCGGGGTTGGGAGAGGGAGGGCGGAGGGCGGAGGGGCAGGCGTCGGAGGGGCACGCAAGCAGGCGGCTGCTGCCCTGCGACACCCTGCGACACCACAGCAGTGGCGCCACACGTCATGCCTCCGGCCGCCAGCCCCGGCCCGCCCTTGCCACTGCCCGTGTGGCTGCGCCTAGCCAAGTCCCCGCCCACATCCGCGCCCGGCGCGCACGAGCTCTGTGCCCGCGGTCCCCTGGCCCGCGCTCCCCGGGCCCGCCTCACTTGAGCTCCGACGGGATGGTGCCGTACATGCGGTTGTGCTCCAGGCGGAGCACGCCTGGTGGGGAGGGAGGGGCCGGGAGGGGGAGGGATCGGGTGCACTCGCTCTGCCGCCCCTTCCAGGGGGCCGGGGACGGGGCGGCGGAGGGAGGGAGGGGCCCACGGCGCCACACGGGATGGCCTGCCGGCTCGCGGCAGGGCGGGAGCGTGGGACAGCAGTCCGGGCAGGGCTGCAGACTGCTACCGTGTCGTATATACCCCTGCCGCCACTCAGGCAGGATAAACAGATCCGCCAGCTAACGGCATTAGTAGTAACTCACGACAACCACTTCACAAGCGTATGATAGGGTATGGGAGTAGTCTGCTGGGGACTGCGGCCACCCCACTCACGCAGGTTGGGCATATCCGCCAGCTGGCGCGGGATGGTGCCCACGAGCTGGGGGCGGGGGGTGGGGTGGGGGCGGGGGGTGGGGTGGGGGCGTTAGGGGCCGGCCGGGCTTTGCACCCCTCATTCGGGAACTACTGCAGCAGCCAGCGCCCATCCCCCCGCCCCTGCTCCGCCACACCCGCCCAGCCCCTGACCCGCCCCCACCTCGTTGTGCTCGAGCTCCGCACCGCCCGCAGCGCACGCGAACCCTGGCTCCCGCACTCCCTCTCCTCTCCCCCTCGCCCCGCCCCCTCGGCCCCTGGCCCGCCCCCACCTCGTTGTACTCGAGCTTGATCTCCTGCAGGCTGGTCTTGGCGGCGATGGCGGCCGGTACCGTGCCCGTCAGCTGGGGTGGGCGGGAGGTGAAAAGATTGGCAACAGGATGTGTCGCCGTGCGCACAGCAAACAACAGAGCGCAACTGCACGAACGCCGCCAAAGGCGAGCGGCTCCCGGGAGGGGGGGCCGGGGCAGCATCGGGGGGGAGCATGGCGGCAGGAACACGCGGACGCCGGAGCGAGGGGTACTGCAGGAGAGGCGCCTGCACACACACGCTTCCTAGAGCAGCAGGTCGCTACCCAGAGAAGCGTTGCCCAGACATCTTTGGAACGACTTTCATGACTCCGCTGCAACAGGTACCCACACGACACAAGCCCCGGGCCCCCGATGCCGCCCTGACTTCTCCCCCTGCCCCCGCACCCGGCCGTAGCCGAGGTCCAGTTCCCGCAGCCCCACCCCCCGCACATGAACCCTAGCCCCCGCTCTCCCCCTCCCCCTTCCCGCCCCCGCCCCACCCGGTTGTAGCTGAGGTCCAGCTCCTGCAGCTTGGGCATGCAGCTGGGCTGCAGCACCCAGGCGGGGAAGGGGCCGGTGAAGTAGCTGCCGTCCAGGTCCAGCTCGCGCAGGCTGGGCAGCCGGCACAGCTCGCCTGGGGTTGGGGTTGGGGGGTGGGCAGGGGAAACGTTGAAGGAGAAAGCGGGGCTAGGGTTCGATATGGCGATGCCGGCAGCGGCCGAGGGACGCAGGGACAGGACAGGGCAGGGGGCAGGGCGATTCCGGCTGTATGCCAAGTTACGGTCGGAGCCAGCGCGCTCACTGCCCCCCTGCATCGCGTTCACATCCCACGGCCCCAGCCTCCCCGGCCCCCGGCCCCCGGCCCTCACTGGGCGGCGGTCCCTCGAGCCGCTGGTCGGTGATGTGGGCCTGGCGCCGGGCAGGGCCAGGGGAAGCGGGGAGCGGGGGGGGGAGGTGGGGGGGGATCAGATTGGCAAGAGGGTGTGTGGCGGGTTGTGGGGTTTACGACGAGCCGCACGGCACATGGCCGGGCACGTGTACACGGGGGCTGCAGCAGGGGGCTGCGGGTGCCACAGGCGCGGCCCCCACAGCCGCGCCGACCAAGCAAGAGCCCTGCGTCAGCGGTGCCGGGCGCTATGTCTAGGGGCCGCAGCAGCGCAGCAGAGGGTGCCCCACCGTGGTGACGCGGCCGCCAACGATACTCATTCTATGTGGAGTGGGTAAAGAGATCATACGCTTCCATGTAAGCAATGCAAGTCTCGGGCTGGGCGCGCCTCACCGTGGTGACGCGGCCATCAAAGCTGCCCGTGGATCCCTCGCCGTAGGCTGCGGGGCGGGGCCGGAGGTGGGAAGGGGGCCAGGGCCGCCGGTGAGGGGTCCGTGGGTCCGCGGGCCGAGCGCGGGCCGCCAGGGGCCGCCACAGCCGCACGTGTGTGCGCTCAGCACATGGTGGCGTGTGGCCGTACCTGCGTCGCCGCGGCAGTGGATGAACTCCCAGTTGCCACTCCAGTCCTTGCTGCAGGGGTCGCACTCCTGCAGCCGCACGGGGCGGGGGCGCACACCCGGTGGCTCCGGTGGCTCCGGTGGCTCCGGCGGCGGGCGCATGCGCCAGGGGCCCTGCCAGGCGGAAGGCGGCGACGCAGCACCCGCAGCGCCCGCACACCAAGCAACACAACGCCACACCCCAGACCGGCGCACGCCCCTGGCCCCAAAATGTAGCAGCCCCGCCGCGGTCCGCGGTGGGCGCCTTGGCCGGCCCACACGCCCCTGGCCGCACAGCCCCTCGGCCGGCACCGGGGCTTTGTGGTGAGCGCCCAGCCCCGCCTCCCCGAACATGCGCCAGCACCCCTCCGCAGCCAGCCCCACAGCGCTCGCCGCACACCCACGCTGTCGCTGTCGGCCGGGTCGGTGGGGCACTGCCAGTGGCTCATGGTGCGGGCCCAGGCGTCGCTCTTGCCCGAGTTGGCGTCGCGGAAGGCGATGAGCGCCGCGACTGGGGGTTGGGCGGTGAGGGAGGCCGGGGCGGGCAGCCCGTGGGGCTGGGGCCGGCGGCGGCGGCGAGCGCTGGGGGACGAGGCGGGGCTGAGGGCGGCGCGAAACAAGCTGGGTGGGCAGCTGCGCCCCCCACTGTGGCTGGAGCCCAAGCGCCCGAGGCGGCCCTCAGACAGCTGCGCCGGAGCCGGTTCGTATTCTCACGGTCGTCTGGGTGCGTGTAAGCGCAGGCGCCCTGGAGCGCCAGCAGCGCGCCCGCCAGCAACGCCAGCAGCGCCAGGGGAGCTGCAGCGCCGGCGGCGGCCGCCCGGCGCGGGGCCCGGGAGCGCGGCCCCGTGCGCGGGCCCTGCGGTCGCGCCGCCGCCATCATGGGCTGTGCGTCGCTGTGCGAGTCGGTGGTGGGGTGCGCTGGGTCGCGGGAGGTGTGGGTCACGAAGCTGGTGAGGCTGGAGGGAGGTGGGTGGCGAGGCGTTTGCGGACGCGTTTGCGGTTGCGGGGCGCTGATGGCAGCGCGGCAGCACTCGGGTGGCTGGGGAAGGTGGTGTGGGCTGCCGGGGCGGCGACGACCCGGCCATATGGCCGGGGGTGCAGCACCTGTCAAGGGAGTTCACCTCGGACAACGGCGCCTTCCGTAACCCCCTCGGCGTCAACAACGCCCGCATGTGGCCGAGGCTGTCAACTTTGCTTGTGTGGTTGTCGCGTTGCACGGGTTGCACCAGTCTCCAGCGTCGCGCCTGGCGCAGCCCCGCTTGGCGGCCGATGTCGGTCGGCGCAGGTAGCCATGTACCACTTGGCTCGGCGCCAGGTGCAATTACAAAGACCGATGCCAATCAGCGCACCGGAGTAGCAGGTTGGCTTGCATGATTTTGGATGCTGACGCTCACTGGGGTCGGGCGAAATCGCAAGGGGACGGGGGCCGAGCGGGTTCGCGCCCTGTGTATGTGCCGACGCAGGCACGCAGAGTGCTGGAACCCGTTGCGCGCATACCTTCACCGAGCCGCATACATTGTTGATGAACACCTTGCCTGCTCTGCTTGCTGACGTCTTGCACATTGTTGCTGCTAACATTGCCGCCCACGGCGCTCATGACTTAACCTCTGCTGCATCCTGAGCTGGAACGTACTTAGCTGAGCAAAAATGGCGGCAGAACGGAAGTTAAAAGCGGAAATAGACCGCACGCTGAAGAAGGTCCAGGAGGGCCAGGAGATATTTGACGACATATGGAACCAGGCGAGCATAGAAGTGTCGGGAGCCCCGCCGAGGGCGCGGCTCTGGGCGCGCGCTGACCCGGGCCTGGTCTATGCTCACAGTACACGGCGCACAAGCAGGCGCACGACCAGGAGAACCAGAACCAACGCGAGAAGCTCGAAGGAGAGCTGAAGAAGGAGATAAAGAAGCTCCAGCGTTTGCGCGAGCAGATAAAGGGATGGTGCGCGCTTGGGGATCGCGAGGCCGGGTAGCACCCCAGCAGGCAGCCCCTGAGGCTGCTGTGCGGCATGGCTCTTGCAGGATTGCTGGAGCCGACATCAAGGACAAGCAGCCGCTGATTGACGCTCGCAAGTCCATAGAGCGGGACATGGAGCGCTTCAAGGCATGCGAGAAGGAGGCCAAGGCCAAGGGCAGCGCCGCAGGGGGAGCCGACCGCGACCCCAAGCAGCGCGCCAAGGACGAGGCCCGTGACTGGATCAACACGGTCGTGGACCAGCTCACGGAGAAGGCAGGCGCCGGCCGGGGGTGGCGGAGCTGCCACTGGGTATTTGCCTGTGGCCGTGCGGCTCCCCTCCGCACACAGCTGTACAGCGCATTCCAGCTCAGGCTGTATGTGGGACCATGTTTTGAGGCTGCAACCGGCGCCGTGGCCGCCCGTGACGCCTCGTTGTGCAGGTGGAGACCATGGAGGCGGAAATGGAGGAGCTGCAGGTGCGCTGGCCGGGTCCTGACGCGCCTAGCGTGAATTCCGCAGCAAGCGCAGAGATCGAAACTCAACTGCGTCGCGCCAGCCGCCCAGCCTCGCCGGCGCACCGGGCAGCGCGTCCGCCGCACCGGCGTGGCCGCGGCACCGCGGATCGCTGCAGCAACAGCAGCCCATCCTAGCGGACCGTACATGCTGCCCAAGGCTGGCCCTACACAGCATGGGACGCAGCAGACGAGCCACCGGCGTGCCCCGACGACGCGGTCGGGCCCATCGGTATCTATTGGCGGGCAGCAGCGTCGCAGCCGCAGCCGCAACCGCGAACACAGCCAAAGGCGCCTTGCGGGCGTGCAGTGTGGCCGCCCCAGTCCATTGCCGCGGGCGGCTGGCGCCGGCGAGCTGGGGCCTCGACCCGCCGTGCGAGGCAGCGGTTGGCGTCCTGAGTCCGCAGCGGTCGGCGTCGCGGAACACTTTGTGCGCTAGGTCCCTGGCATAAACCCTGCGGGCCCCTGGGGCGCGGGCGGCGTCGGGCCTCTGGCCGAACGCTATTCGGCGCCCTTCGTCGTGTCGCCCCACGCCGGCCAGTGCGCCCGCCGGCCGCTGCTCCCGCCAGCGACGCGACCCGTCCCGCTGCGTGCGCAGCACGCCGCCAACGCCCGGCGCCGAACTGTTCCTCGTCGCGCCTTGCCTCGCCGCCCGCGCAGGCCAATGTGAAGAAGCGGCAGAAGCCGCCCGCGCGGCTGACGGCGCTGGAGGAGACGGTGGGGCGGCACAAGGACCACGTGGACCGGCTGGAGAAGGTGCGGCGCTGGGAGGCGGCCCGGGGCGCTAGGGGGCACGGGTGTGATACCGGGTGCGAAGGGGCAGTGGGTGCAGTCGAGTTGTGCGGGAATTGACAAAGCAGCGCAAACGTCGGTGGGAAGCGCAGACGCGGACAACCTGGTCTGCTCCTTGTGATACCGGGGGGAGTCCGGGTCCGGGTCCCTGGGACCGGGGGCTGCGTAGCTCAGGACAGGATGCGCCGCCGTGTGGCATTATGGGGCTGGAGGAGGTGCAGCGCTCGAGTGCGGGGCTCGGGGCCTGGGGCTGAGGGGTGCCGGGCAACTCGCGGGCCTGCTGGAGAAGGCGCGGCCTGCCTGCTGTGGGGTTGCTGGGCACGTTGGAGGGCGGACGGAGGGCAGCGGCGCAGCGGAGCGAGCGGGCGCGCGGCGACCGTTGTGCGGCAGGCGACCGCTCCGAGGCCCCTGCTAATCTGCGGCCGCCCTTCGCCACACACGAGTTGCTGGGTTTTGTCACGCACAGGCGTGCCGAGGCTGAGCGTGTCTCTCGAGTTGCGGGCTGGTGTCGGCGCGCCCAGCCGCTTGCCCCCCAGCTCTCCCCCTCCCCATCCCCCGCTGCGCCCCTCGGCGCGGTAGCGCCGCGCGCACATGGTAGGCGGCCTATCCCATGGGAACACCCCTGCGCCCCTTCGTCCCCCAGGTGCTGCGCTGCATCGACAACGAGACCATCGGGCCGGACGAGCTGTCGGACCTGAAGGAGGACATGGACATGTACCTGGTGGGGCGGCCAGCCAGTCGGTTGGGGACCGGGCCGCGTGCGGCGCATGTGCGCTGTGGCGCAGGCTGGCCGAGTGCGCAGAACTCCGACTTCGGTGGAGCGTGGGCAGTCACGCTTGTTAAGGGCGCCGTGGGCGTGGCTTCTCTGCCGTTGGCATTTGCTGGCAGCGTGGTCCGCATGCGAACCCGCGCTCGTCACCGCTGCCCTCGTCGCCTTCTGGTCCCACAGTCGGGCGACGACGGCGAGGACGGGGGCCTGGACATGGGCAGCGTGGAGGACATGTACGGGCTGTTCCAGGTAAAGCAACCAGCGTACGGCAGCGGGGCAAGACAGTGGGGCGGCAGCAGCCGAGGCGGGGCAGGGGTGGGTGTGTCCATGCGGATGTAGCGCTCGGCGGGGGCGCTGGCTGGCTTGGCCGGAGCCTCTGGCTAGGACTAGTTCGCCGCCTGCCCTCGTCCGCACAGCACAGGGCGTCGCGCTGGCGCCAGCCCACCCACCTCAATGCCCTCCTGGCCCTGCTCTCCCAGGACCGGATCGACGCGGTCGACAACGCCGCCCCCGCGGCGCCGCTGCACAGTGTCAAGCACGGCAAAGGCGGGCGCGAGAAGGAGGCGGAGGAGGCGCGCGAGAAGGAGCGCGAGCGGGAGCGGGCAGCTGCGGCGGCGGCCAAGGCGCAGCTCATAGCGCAGGTGCGGCAGCTGGCGGCGCCTGGTATGGAGCGCCTGGGTAGCTCTGTGTCGTACTAGGCGGCATGACGTACGGGCTCTGGCTGCCTGGCTGGGGCTACCAACACACCGCGGCGTACGGGGGCAAGGCGCCCGTCGCCTGCTGGCGGGCCAAGGGAGGCCGGGCACCGTGAAGTGGGCTCTGCCGGCTGCCGGCGAAGGGACTTGGGCCACCCACGGCGCTCTCACCACCCCTCTCCCGCACCGGGTCCAGCTGTGCTGCCGCGTGTGCCATGGCTTGCTGCCACGCACGTTCCCATGGCGTGCCCCACCAGCGCGGCGTTGCTCACCGCCGCCGCTCCGCACGCTGCCTTCCTCCGCACCCGGCACACAGGGCAACACCAACCTCAAGCTACACGACGAGGACGACGAAAAGCGGAAGCCGCCGGCCCCCGGCGCCGCCGCTACCGCCAGCACCACCAAGGCGCCCGCCGCACCGGCCACCGCCGTGCCGCCGCTGCCGGGGCTGCCCATGGTCGTGCCGCCGCTGGTGGCGCCCACACCCAGCGTGGCGGGCTCGGGCTCGCGGCAGACGGCGCCCACCACGCCGGCGCGGGACCCCGACTCAAGTGAGCGATCCGCGCTCCTCGCGCCCTGCCTGCACCCCGCTGACACCGCCCCAGCTGCGCTGCTTTTCCGAGCTCCTCCGGGGTCTTCCTTGCGTCTGTGTATGACGCTTTCAGCTTTGGGCCCTGGGCCTGCTGCTCGGAAATGTGCAAATAGTTCGTGGCTCCCATGATGAATGCCCCGGGGTCTTTCTTGCGTTTGCGGCGGTCACCTGGGTTCTCCTTGTGCTCCTCTCCTCTGCCCATCGGCCGAGCGCCCTCCTGCCCCGCCCTCCTGCTCTGCTCCGCAGCGGCCGTGACGCCCCGCAACCAGCCCATGTCGGCGGTGGCGGCCTCCGCAGTGGCGGCCTCGCCCGGCCTGCCGGCGCCGCCGTCGGAAGCCGCGAGCCCCATGCCCCAGCGGCAGCCCTCGATGCCGGCGCCCGCCGGGCCGAGCCAGGCGGCGCCGGGGCAGCGAGCCGCGCCGCCGACGGGGACAGCGCCCGCAGCTGCGGCCGCAAACGGCGGCAGCATCGACGGCTCCGTGCCTCGCTGGCTGGCGGCGGCCGGGGGGCCCGCGCCGGCGGCTGCGGCGCCAGGGCCCGCGGCGCCAGCGGCGGCGGCCAGCGGGCAAGCGGACGGCCCGGCGGAGGCGCCGGCGGCGGCTGGGCCGGCGGAGGCGGCGGTCGGCGCCGGGCCCGGGCCTGGTGGCTATATGGCGGCGGCAGCGGCGGGGACGGGCGGGCAGCTCGACCCTGCTGCGCCGGGGCGGCCTGTGGGCGACCGCGCCGTGCCAGGTAGGAGGCGCGTTGAGGCCACTCATGCCCATCAGGGCCCCCTGGCCCCCTGGCTTGTGCGCCGTCCGCCTCCAGTCTTGGCCCTCCTCGCGTGCACCCTCCCTCCCTGGGGTATCGCGGCGCTCGTCGCACCTAGCTGAACATTTTGCCATGTCCCCGAACACGCACGTGGCCGGGGCGCTGTGCCCGCAGGCCCGGTGGACGCGCTGGCGTCCCGCATGGCGGCGGTGGGCCTGGGCGTGCCGGGCGGGGGCGCCGGGACCTCGGGCGGCTCCGCGGCCGCCTCCAGTGCACCCGCGCCCGCGGCGGCCGTGCCCACCACCTCGCCCTCGCCCTCGGGCGGCGCCGCGGAGCTGCCGTCGGTGCCTCCCGCCTACAGCGTGGCAGCGGCCAAGCAGGTCCTGGAGGCGTGCTACAAGTGAGCGGTGGCGGCAGTTGGGATGGCACACCCGTGGGGCGGGCCGTGCTACTTGTCCAGTGGGACCGGGCGGCAGGGGCGCTCCGCGAGTCCTGGCACGAATGCTGGCTGGTGCCGGCGGCCAGCGGCTGGTGTATGTTTCCCTCGGCAATCACGTACTCACCCCGCCCCACAGCTGCGGCGGCCGCCGGCCTCCATACCCTTCGGCCCCACTGTCCCTGTCTGTGCCGGCGGCTGCGGCTCTCCGACACGCCCCCGCCCAGCCTCGCCGCCTCCCCACCCCAGCACGCGCGCCTGCCGCAGCTCCCTCCTCGCGCTCTTGCCACGTTTTCCCCTGCCCTCCCCTCTGGCCCCCACGCAGCCGCGGCGTGCTGCCGCAGCTGTCGGACACGGACTGGAAGTTCAGCAGGCCGCGGCACCCCGTGGCGGTGCCCAACTCGTACCCCAAGGTGAGCGCGGCGGGGCAGCGATGAGGCAGGGGGCTCCGGGTCGTGGGGCGTTGTTGCGGGCTCGCTCCGTGGTGGCGGCTGGCTGGCGACCCGGGGGCACGCGCGCAGGCGCGCCGGAAGGCTTGCGGCTGGCGACGGCTGTTTGTTTGGGGCATTGGGCGGCGGGCCCTGCATGGCTCGAGCTCTGGTCCGCCCCAGTCACCCAGTCCACCCGGCCAGTGCCCCATACCCGCGCTCGCGCCCGCATGGCACGAACCCTGGCCCGCCCCCGGTCCGCTTGCACGCCTCGCCGCCCTCCCCCAGGCCTCCCCCGAGGTGGTCGACAACCCGGCGCTATTCCGCAAGATGGACCCCGAGTGCCTCTTCTTCGCCTTCTACTTCCAGCCCAACACCTACCAGCAGGTGCTCCTGGGGCTGGGGCTGAGGCTGAGGCTGGAGGAGGGTGCCGAAAAGAAGGCTGACGAGGCCCGGGGTCACTTCCACTTTCTCCAGTGTACACCCCGCCTCACTGCTCAAGCTGCTTGCCCCAACCTCAACCTGGCGATCCCCCCCTCCAACCCGCCCCGGTCCCTGACGCCAGTTCCTGGCCGCGCACGAGCTGAAGCGCCAGTCGTGGCGCTTCCACCGCCACCACAACGCCTGGTTCCAGCGCTTCACGGAGCCGTCCGTGACGAGCGAGGAGTACGAGCAAGGCGCCTACGTATACTTTGACTACAACATCGTGCACGACGACATGCAGGTGTGTACGGCCTGTGTACGGCAGTACGGAGGGGTGCCGGTACCTGCCGCAGGCGGCTGTTTGCTGCCGCACGTGGCTACCTTGCCGCGCGTCGGCGAGCCGCCGGCCGTCTCCATCGCCTCCCCTCCCTGCGTTCGCCACCTCCCGCACCGCCACCACCACTCCTCCTTTCCCCGTCCCTGTCCCCCAGACCGGCTGGTGCTACCGGCGCAAGGAGAACTTCACGTTCCGCTATGACGCGCTGGAGGACGAGCTGCGGGTGGCCAACCTGACGCCGCAGCAGACCGTGGCGCTGGCCATGGCGCAGGTGCGGGAAGGGAGGGGAGAGGCGAGGCGATGGAGGGATGCCAGAGTTCGTGCCGCCAAGGGGACAGGGTGCGGGCGTGGCGCTGGTGCGCTGGGGGCAGGCGCTGGCGCTGGCCGAGCCTTGCGCGTGGTGTCCTGGGTTGATGGAAGCGAGGCGACAGCGGCACACCGGGGCTGGGGCCTTTGCTTCGCTCCAGGCCGCGACCGCCATCGTGACCCTGCCGCCCTGGTCTCCCCGCTGCCCCCCTCTTCGGCACAGGTGCAGGGCCTGGCGGCCGGCGGCGGCGGTGTGGGCGTGCTGGGCGCTGGCGCGGCGGTTGGGCCGGGGCATGGCACCGGCGCGCAGAGCGGCGCGGGCCAGGGGCTCTGAGGCGGGGAAGGGTAATATCCAGGGAGGTGCCGGGGTGGCTGCTGGCGGGGAAGCACTTAAGGGTGGGTATGGCACGTGGCGGTTGGGGCGGAGGCCTCGCAGGATGGATCGAGGGGGCGGGGTTGGGGTGGAGGCCCCGATCGCGGGGGTTTGGGGGCGGCGCGGTTCGGCCGTTGGGAGCGCAGCGCCTTGCTGCCGCTCCCTTGGATGCTTGTGTTTCGGGCGGTCGTTTCGGTGCGCTGGCGGCGAGGCGGCCATGACTCAGGCGGGGCCACTGTAACCAGCAGGTGATGGCGCAGGAAGGCGGCGTGCGTCGGCGCGATAGTGCCACATGAATGCAATCAAGCCTCTGTGAGCTGCAGGCTCTCGGCGGCTTGCCGCCAAAATCGCCGAGTGCTTCGGCTGGCGGCGCACAGATGTTCGTGTACGAAGCAGCGCCCCAGTCGCTTGGCACTGCGAGGGTCGTAAGGGTGGGCACTATCCTTCCGGCTTCGGGGACTGTCCTTGGGGCTGCTGTGTGTGTTTGGTCAACCCGCACGCTCCAACTGTGGCCACTCCACTAGGGATGACAACGCCAGCCAATAAGGCGCGAGCAGCTGCGCAGGAAGCTGAGGAAAGTTACACAGCTGCAACACCCTCTGGCCCCATCCAGCTGTCACTGCAGAGTCCGCTCCCCCTTGGGCCTGGACACCGGTCGCAATTGCTGCAGCAACTAGATGTAGACCAGAAATCGATTTCCATTGTGTAGGGCTGCGCGGAGCTGTGACAAGGGCGCAATGGCCACGCCTGCGCCCGAGGAGTTCCACGACTACACGCTCGCCTCTAACGTTGAAAGGTTGTGGTCAGATGCTCGCTTACACGGCGCTCGTGGAGCTACTGCGCGAAACGCTCGTCGCTACAATTCTCTAGCGTCTCCTGTTCGCAGGTTCTCTGCCGCCATCGAGCAGACGCTTGCGCAATGGCAGCGCACAGGTGCGGTACCTGAGCACCGCGCCACAGTCTCGCGACGCCTGACCCCTGACGCCAGCGCACAACCCCGCCCCCGGCTCGTCTCCATACGCACTGCGCCCTGCCCCCTCGCTCGCCAGGCCTAGCCAACATCATCCACCGCGGCTACCGGGCTCGCATCAAGGAGCAGCCCAGCCAGGTCAAGGTGGCGGCGGGGCTGCAGCACAGGCGAGCGAGCAGCTGGGCGGGAGCATGCCGCCTCAGCGACCTGCTGCTGTCGCCCAGCCAAACACTGGCTGCTTTCCCCCCCTCGTCTCCCCCAGGCTCCCCTGGCGCCGAGAGCCCTACATTCTCACCCTGCACCTGCCCACCGCCCTCGCGCGATCAGGTAGGCGGGTCCCGCCCTCTGCCGCGCGGTAGGCAGCGCGTGGACGCCATGCTCTGCCTCCGCCCCACCCCACCCCGCTGCCATGCCCAGGCCGGCCTCCCGACACCCTCCCTCCATGAGCCTCTCCGGAACACCACGCGCCATCGCGGCCGCCCCTCCACCCGCCCCATGCGCAGGGCCTGGCGCACCCGCCCCTGCGCTGGGCACCGTGCCTTCAGCCGCAGCGCCAGCGGCCGCCCCCGGCGCCGGCACCTCAACCCCTCGCGCGGGAGCGCCTGAGCCCAGCTCCGCGTCCTCCCCTGCCGCCGGGACCCGCTCCGGTGCGCCGTCCGCACCCTCCGCCTCAACCGCCGCCGCGTCCTCGGCGCGCCCTGTGGAGCCTGGCGGCGCAGCCCGCGGCGGCGGCGGAGGCAGCGGCGGCGCGACGACTGGCGCCGAGGGGACCAGCACGCCGCAGCGGCATGTCCGCGTCAGCGCAGGTGCGCCGCCGCACAACGTGTGCCTAGGGTTGCAGAACATCTTGACAAAGCTTGACTTTCATCAAGCACTGTAATCAAGTACTGAAATTAAGTACTTTCATCAAGTACTGAAATCAAGGACTTGCATTGTGATCATGTGTAATGAGTGGTCAGCGCAGGCGCGCCGCCGCATACCGTGTGCCGGCTCCTGCGCCTGGCCCAAGCCGGGACGCTGGCGGGGCCCGGCTGGGGCAGAGGGAGGGCTGCAGCTGTGCTTGGCGGGAGGGGCGGGGCCTGGGAGCGTGAGGCTGCGGCGGGGCAGGGAGTCAGGAAGGATGCCATGCTGGCGCCGCTTCACCTCCAGCAGGCCGACGCTTCCCCGCCGTCGCCCGCCAGCCATCCTCCGCCGAGCTCCCTGCCGCGCCCCTCGCCCAGCCCCAACCCACGTGCCCCTGCCGCCGCAGCCGCCAGCCGCGGCGCGCCGGCCCCCGGCGGCCCCGGCCCCGGTCCAGGCGCTGGTGCTGGTGCTGGTGCCGGGCCTGGGTCGGGCGAGGCTGGCCTCGGGTCCCGTCCCGAGGCGGAGCCGGGCTGGGAGGTGGGCGTGGACCTGGACCTCAGCGAACTGCTCAGCCGCATCGACACCCTCATGCGGGAGGAGGGCGGCGAGGGCGGCTGCGAGGAGGGCGGCGAGGGCGAGGAGCGCGGCGTGGGCGAGGAGCGGACCCAGCGGCAGGAGTGGGAGGGGCAGGCGGCGCAGCGCCAGCAGCGCAGCAGCGGTCGCGGCAGCAGCGGGGGCCAGGCAGACGGGCCCGACGGCCCTCAGCACCCAGCTGGCGCCAGCGGCCGCGCAGCGTCTTCGGCCGCCGACGTCCGCGAGCCGCCGGCGCCAGCGGCGGCGGCCGCCGCGCCCGCCCTGCCTCCGTCGGTGCCGGCGCCCCCCGCCCCCTCCTCGTCCGCGCTGGCGGCGCTGCGCCCGTCCGGCTCGCGGCCCGGCTCGCTGCCGTGGTGGCTGCCGCTGCAGCAGCACCGGCTGCAGCGCTGGTTCGGGCTGGACGCCTTCCTCACGCTGCACCCCGCCTCCTACAGCCGCCGCATCCTGGTGGGCCAGGGGTCCGCGGGCCCGCGGCGGGGCGGAGGGTGGGGCAGACAGCACGCTGGCTCAAGCCCGGGGACCGGTTGGGGCGGGGCGGTCGGCGCCGGCTCGCTTGCGAGCGCAGCACCGGGGGCCCGCTCCGAGCACTGCTGCTGCTGCTGCTGCTGCTGCTGGGCGCGGCCGCAGGAGCCATGGCCCGTCTTACACACGGCTCCCCTCGTCTCCCTTTCCCCGGCTCGCCCCCTGTGCCAGGACGAGGCCGAGGCGGGCTCCCTGCTGGGCGCCGCCGCCGCCTCGCTGGCGGCCGCGGGCTGGCGCTGCCCGCTGCTGCTGCCGGTGCATGACGGCCTGCGCGACGGCTACTGGGGCGCTGCGGTGGCGCCGGGGTTGGGCGGCCTGGCGCTGAGGACCGACAGCGTGCACATCAGCAGCCCGCCCGAGGTGGGTGTGCATGGGGAGGGGGGGCCGCGGGAGGGTAGGACGTGTGTGTATTGGGGGGATGGGGTGGGCGGAGGAAGGGGAAGCGTGTGTGCATGACGGGAAGGGGGGAGCAGCGAGGGGGGGCGGGACGGGAGCGTGTGCCTGTGCCTGGGGGCCGCAGCGCCGCACTGCGCCGTTTACGCCTGCCTGCTCCGCCGCACGCTGAGCCGCCGCCAAGCGATGCGCTCTCCGCCCCTCCATCCCTTTCCCTCCGCCCCTCCATCCCTTTCCCTTCGCCCCTCCATCCCTTTCCCTCCGCCCCTCCATCCCTTTCCCTTCGCCTCTCCATTCCTTTCCCTCCGCTCCTCCATTCCTTTCCCTCCGCTCCTCCATCCCTTTCCCTCCGCCCCTCCATCCCTTTCCCTCCGCCCCTCCATCCCTTTCCTCCGCCCCTCCATCCCTTTCCTCCGCCCCTCCATCCCTTTCCCTCCACCCCTTTCCCTCCTCCACCACCCCGTCACCGCAGGCCCTCACGCAGCTGCCGGGGCAGCTGTCCGCGCTGGCCGAGCAGCTGCTGCCGTACAGCCCGGCGGCGGCCATGGCCTGCCTGGCGGCGGCGCAGGTGCGGCGGCGGCGTGGGCAGGGGGCGGGTGCAGGCCGGCGGGAGGGGGGGGCCCAAGCGAGCGCAGCAACGGCCGTGGGCACACCGGGCTACCCAGCGTGCACCCTGCGTCGTCATGCGCGCCAGCAGCCTGGCCCGCTGGGTGCTGCGCCCCCCCCGGTGCACACAGCAGGCGGGGCCTCAGCCCGCCTGCCTGCCTGCCCCCCAGCAGCACCCACGCATGCTGAGCACGGCTGGGTGCTGCGCCGGTGCCCGCCCGCCCGCGCAGGAGCCGCACGGCGCGGCTGCGCGCAGCCCCACAGCGCCGGGCCCCTCCAGTCCCATCGCCATAACCTGGTCCGCATGCTTTGCGTACCGCGTGCCGAACCCCTCGCGCCGCCTGCGGGCGCGCCTGGAGCGCCGCGCCGCCGCAGCCGCCGCCGCAGCCGCGGCCGCCGCGCACAGGACGGCCGCAGCCGCTGCAGCCGCGGCGGCTGCGGCGGGCTCGGCCGCAGCCGGGGCCCAGGCGGCCTCGGGCGGGCCGGGGTCGCCAGCCCTGAGGTCGCACGCTCTGCTGGACGAGTGGCGGCACCTGCCCGGGCCCCAGGGTGGGGCAGGGACCCGCACCTCCGGCGGCGGCGGCTCCGGCGGCAGCACGGCCCGCAGCAGCGCCAGCGGTGAGGGCGGCGGCGGCGGCGGCGGCGGTGACCAGGAGCTGGTGGCCTCGCCCGGCGGCGGCTGGGACCGCCGCCCCGGCGGCGGCGAGGACGAGGACGGACTGGACAGTGACGATGAGGGCGCAAGCCCGGGGCTGGGGCGGGACGGCTTCAGCGCCGGGCGGCGGCGGCGGCGGCACCGTTGGCGGCACGGCGAGGGCACGCAGCACGACCCGCACGAGCCGTGGGATGCGGCGGCGCCCTGGCACCCCTGGGCGCAGCAGGTGCGGCCGGGAGGCTGCTGG
>BDDC01000161.1:5933-16051 GCA_001662425.1 Chlamydomonas sphaeroides | reverse complement strand
GGCTGCTGGGAGGCTGCTGGGAGGCTGCTGGGAGGCTGCTGGCGGGGCAGCTGCTGGGAGGCTGCTGGGAAGCCACTGGGAGGCTGCTGGCAGGGCAGCTGCTGGGAGGCAGCTAGGAAGCCGCTGCGAGGCTGCTGGGAGGCTGCTGGGAGGCTGCTGGGAGGCTGCTGGGAGGCTGCTGGCGGGGCAGCTGCTGGGAGGCTGCTGGCGGGGCAGCTGCTGGGAGGCTGCTGGGAAGCCGCTGGGAGGCTGCTGGCGGGGCAGCTGCTGGGAGGCTGCTGAGAAGCTGCTGGGAGGCTGCTGGAGGCGGCTGGGAGGGCCTTGCTACGGGGCCCTGGCCCAGCCACAGGGCTCGGAGGCTGCGGGCTGGAGGGTACTGGCAGGCCCCCTCACCGGCTCGCCTCCTCACCGGCCCGCCTACTCACCGGCTTGCGCTCTCATCGACTCGCGCTCTTGCCCCCCCCTCCTGCGGCCCAGGTCGACCCGGTGGGGCTGCTGGAGGTGGACGTGGCGTGGGAGGGGCTGCACGTGGCGCCGGCGGGGCAGCGCCACCCGCAGCTGCGGGTACGTGGCGCGGCCTACAGTGGGCCCGGGGTGGGGGCGCGGGGTGGGGGCGCGGGGAACGGGGCCCCGGGCGCGTGGGAGGGCCCCGGGCGCGTGGGAGGGCCACGGCGGCGCGCGCACTCGGCTGCGGGGTCCGCAGGCCCCATGCCTCCGCTGCGGCCGGGAGTGGAGCCGCATCTGCGGTCTGCGGGCGTTTACTTGGCTGCCGCCGCCCTGCGGCCCTGCGCCGCGCCGCCCTGCGCCAGGTGGGAGGCGACTGCCGCTGGCTGCTGCACGCGCTGCAGGTGTGGGCGCTGTGCATGCGGGCGAGCGAGCGCGTGCGGGGGAGGGGAAGGTCGGCGGCTCTGTTCCCACAGCCACTTGGGGCCTTGGCTTGCCCGGAGGCCCGTTGCCCCCGACCGCATCCTCCCACCTCCACCCATGATGTACCCCACCCCCACCACGGTAGCGCGTCTGGAGGTGAAGTAGTTTGTAGGAACTCGGTAGAGAACCGCTTTAGCCAACAACGGCATCCCCGTCGGGCAACAACGCCGAGTGCGCTGTGGGCCCGCGAACATGCGGGAGCTTGGGCTCCCTCACTCCTCTCGCTAGCCTCTACCCACTCTATACACCCCCACCCGTTACGTCGCCCCGCAGACCGGCAGCGGCGGCGCGGGCGGTGGCCTGGGCATCCGGGGGCTGGGGCTGGTGGGGCTGCGGCCCAAGGAGGCGGGCAGGCGGCACGTGGAGCTGCAGCGCGCGGGTGGGGCGCGGCGGGGCAGGGGGGGGGTTGGGACACATGCGCGAGAGGAGCGCTCGCAGCCGCACCCGAGCTTTGCTTGGCGCCCCGCCCCTCCTGGCTCCCGAGCAGGCGCCGACTGGCTGTGGAGTGCGCTGGCGGCGGAGGCGTGGCGGCGGCCCGGGGGCCAGCCGCCGCCCGCCGTGACGCCCGTGTCGGCGTCCAGCCAGGCGAGCGGGCAGGGGCGGCTCCGCACGACACGCGGCTCAGTCATTCCCTCAAGCCCGCCCCCACTCCCAACCCCTGCCTCGTCCTTGGCCTCGCGGCTCCCGGCTCGCGGCGCCCCTTCACGCCTGCCCCCCGCCTCCCCTCACCCACTCCTCCCTCCCACGCCCCCAGGTCGGCCCCGGCTCCTTCACCGTCATGCTGTCCAGCCTGCTCACCGGCCGCAGCGTGGCTGCGGAGGCGGCAGAGGTGCGGCACGCGGGCGGCACGGGGGCGGCACGGGGGCGGCACGGGGGCGGCACGGGGGCGGCACGGGGGCGGCACGGGGGCGGCACGGGGGCCTTGTGGGGCCACACCTTTATGAGGGTGTAGGGCGTCAGCTGGAGGAGAGGGTCCGGCTGCCTGAGGACTGAGGTCGCGAGGCTCTGTGTCGCTCCCCCGCCACCTGCCCGCACTTCCCGCAGGTGGGGGACCTGGTGTCGCCCGACTGGTGGGAGGCGCGAGGGTGGCCGCTGCCGCCCCTGCCGCCGCCCCGTGAGTAGTGCCCGCCGCCGCCAGCCCGTTCAACGCCGCCCTGCACTCTGCAACACCCGGGACCGGCCCGCCCCGCCGCCGCCGTGGGCCCACCGCGGGCCGTGCTCCGTAGTCGGCGGCGGCCGACGCGCCTTGCCTCGTCCAACCACCCACACCCGCGCACTCGTGCAGTCGGCCCTCCCCTCCGCGCCCCTCCCGCCCCAGACGTGATGGCCGACGTGCTCGCTGACCTCATAAACCACGCCGCGCCGCCGCCGCCGCACGAACCCGAGCCTGGGCCCGGGCCTTCCCACGGCAGCCTGCCCGGCGGCAGCAGCGGCAACGGCAGCAGGAGCGGCGGCGGCGGCGGCGGTGCTGGCCAGGGCGGCGCCCGCTTCGGCCGCGCCGCGCCCCACGGCGGCCTGCTCAGCCGGCTGGCGCTACACGCGCTGCTGTTCGGCAACGCGAGGGCGGTGGCCTGGCTGTGGCAGCGGTGGGTGGGAGGCTGCTGGGGCAGGGAGGGCGGGAGGGCGGGCTGCCAGGCTGGCGGGCAGGAAGGGCACGGCCGGCGTCGTCGCCAACGTGAGGCCCGCCGGTCATGCTGCGGGCTCGGCGGCGTCCCGTTGCTCCGGCCCCTGTCCTGCTGACGGGCACCTCCTGTCGCCCTACTCGCACTCCCCGCGCCAACGGTGGACCCGCTGGGCCCCCTAGGCTCCCACCGACGCACCCCCAGCTTCGTGCTCCGGGTTGGGACGGGAAGCCGAGTGTGCTGTGGGCCCGCGAACATGCGGGAGCTGGGGATGCTGCCTGCACCGGAACATTCGTCACTGCTATCGCAACCTCTATCCAACTGATACCGCAGCTTCGTGCGCGAGCTGCGCTTTGCGTGCTGGGAGGTGGACCGCCCCCTGCCCCGCATGGCGCCGCCGCAGCCGCCGCAGCCGCGGCCGCAGCCAGAGCAGCAGGGTGCCGCGCGGCGCGCGCCGCTGGCTGCTGCTGCTGCTGGCGCCGAGGGCCCCGACGGCGAGCTGTGTCGTCTGCTGGCGGCCCAGCGGCGCGAGGAGCCTGAGCCGCCGGCGCCCGAGCTGCGCCACTGCCTCCTGCACCAGAAGCTGCAGGTGGGGTTGGGGTGGGGTTGGGTGGGTGGGGCGGGTGGGCCTGGGGCCTTGTCGGCTGCCACCGGTAGCGTGCTGTGGCCGCTGGTGCCGTTGGCGGCTGCACCAGGAGCTGCAGGTGGGGTTGGGGTGGCACGGATACGGCGGCACGGCTGGGGCGGTGCGGTGCCTTCTGGTGGTTCATGCATGGGGAGGTGGAGGAAGGCGGGGCGGCTTCTTGCCTTTGCTCGTTGCTGTGAATCCTGCTGGCTGCGGTGCTGCGGTCCAGTGGAGCGCGGTCACGCTCCTCACTTGCACTCCAGCGCCTGCCTCCTGCCTCCTGCCTTCCGCGCCTCGCTGCCCGCAGGTGCTGGACATCTGCATCCACCGGTGGGTGCCGGCCCGGTAGCATGCGGCTAGCTGACACGGGCGTGTCGACTGGCACATACACATGCTGGCTCATTGGACGTACGCATGCGAACAGCCGGCGCATGACGACATGCATGGCACTAGCCATCTGTCCTGACATGGGCACTGCCAACATGGGTTAGCTGCATTGGCGTCTTCTCACGCGGCCAGCCCCGTGCATGCGGCGACGCGCGGCACCTGCCTTCCAGCTGCCCTGCACAGAGCCTGCGTCCCCAACGCCCCTCCCCCGCAGCCGCCGCGCGCTGGCCCGCACCAAGCACCTGGTGCGGACAGTGGAGGAGCGCCACCGGGCAGCACGACGGGGCCAGCACCCGCACGCCGCCTGGGCCACGCCTCACAGCCCCCACCGAGCCGGTGGCGGCGGCGGCGGCGGTGACCGAGAAGGCGGCGGCGGCGACGACGGCGACTGGTGGAACGAGCTGGCGGATGCGTGGTCGGATGTGGGGACGCCGCAGCCGCAGCGCGACGCCCGGGCCTCCGCCGTTGACGCCGCCGATGACGCAACGCCGGCCGCTGCCAACCCGGCGGCGGACGCCCGGGCCGGAGATGGCGACGGCGACGGCGACGGCGATGGCGGCGGCGACAGCGGCGGCGGCTTTGCAATTCACAGCCGCACGCGCAAGAGCCGGCCGCGGCCGCCGGGCGTGACGCCGGCGCCCGCTGGCTCCGCCCTGCGGGGGCCCGCCTCGCCGACCCGCCACGAGGCGACGCCGGCTCCGGCGCCCGGCGGCACCGCCAGCGCGAGCCCTGACGCCGGCCCCGACCTCGCGCGGCCGCTAGTGTTCGACTCGCCGCCCGCCGCCGAGCCCGCGGCCGCGTCGTCGTCCGGCGGAGGCGGAGGCCCGGCGCGCGGCGGCAGCGGCTCGGTGTTGCTGGCGGTGGGCTCGGGCTCGGGCGGCGGCGGCAGAGGCGGGCTGGCGTCCGCGCCCAGCTTCGCCGAGACGGACGCCTACTACAGTGCGGGCGAGGCGGACGAGGGGCCAACGCCCGGCGACGCCAGGGACGAGGCGCCGCCGAGGCCAGCGGCCGCTGCCGCGGCGACAGCTCGAACCTCCGCGCCCGTCGCGACAGCTGGGCCCGCCGGCGGGGAACATCCCCGGCTTCAGCCCGGTGGACCCGCGGCGGCGCCTGCTGCTGCCGGCCCCGCTGCCCGCTCCCGGCGCCGGCCAGTGGCGGTGCCGCTGACGCAGCCGCCCGCGGCGCTGTCTGAGGACCGCATGCTGGAGCGCCAGGCGGCGGTGGAGGGGCTGCTGTCGGGCCACCCGCAGGGTACGGCCCTGGCTGCCCTGGTTGAGACAGCGCACACCCACGGAGTTTGGAGTTTGGGGCTCACGGACTCGCATGCGCAAGGGCGGAGGGGCGGAGGGGCGGAGGGGCGGAGGGTCAAAGGAGTGGCTGCTGGCGCGCCGCCCGCAGCGTGCAGCTGGTCGGGGCCGCAGGGGTCCGTTGGGGTCCGTTGGGGAGCAGGGCGTGTGACGCGGGCAGTCGGGACCGCAGCGGGCCTGAGTCTCCGCAGCGAGCCCCCATGCACCGGCCCCGCCCTGCTCGGCCCTGGCTCTGGCTCTGGCCCTGCAGGCGGCGGGGGTGGGCCGCGGCGGCCGGGCATCGCGGCGCATGCGACGAGGTCGTCCTCCCCATGTGTGCCCATGCGCCGCCCCCGCCCCGCCCTGCCCCGCCCCGCCCCCGCCCTGGCCCTGGCCCCCGCAGGCGGCGAGCTGGCCTGGCGCATGCACAGCGAGCAGCTCAGCTCCGACATGGCGGCGTTCAAGGTGCGGGGAGGGGGCACCCCAAGGTGTTCAAGGTGCAGGCAGCGCCGCCCTGTGGGGGGAAGGGCAGGCAGGCGGGCTGCAGGGGCGCAGGGTGCTGCAAGCGGGGGGGGGCGGGGGCGGGTTCGCCCCTACAGGCCCCACGCGCTGCCTCCCTCGCCCTCGCCTCCCGCAGGCCGCCAACCCGGGCGCCTCCTTCGCCGACTTCCTGTCCTGGTACTCGCCGAGGGACGTGGCGGAGCAGGAGCAGGAGCAGGCGCAGGAGCAGGAGCAGCACGAGCACGCGCAGGGCGAGTTGAGCGGCAGCAGCGGCGGCGGCAGCGGCGGCGGGGGGCGCGGCCCTGCCCTGTCGGCTCGGATGGCGCCCCACGCTGGGGTCCGCGGCGCAGGCAGCGGCGGTGTCGGTGACGGTGGTGCAGGCGGCGGCGGCGCCAGCGGCAGCGGCGGGACCCAGGCGGAGGCCGCGGCCCAGGCGCCGGCCAACCCGTGGCATCGGCTGTGGCAGGCGACGCCGGCGTGTCCCGTGTGGCGCCAAAAGCCGCTCCAGGTGCGGACCGGCGGTGGCCTTCCCGCATCGCCACAGCGGCCGAGTGCTGGCGCTGTGGGACCTGCCTGCGTGTCAGCGGCGCCTGCCTGCATGCGGCGCCTGCGTGTCAGCGGCGCCTGCCTGCATGCGGCGCCTGCCTGCATGCGGCGCCTGCCTGCATGCGGCGCCTGCGTGTCAGCGGCGCCTGCCTGCATGCGGCGCCTGCCTGCATGCGGCGCCTGTGTGTCAGCGGCGCCTGCCTGCATGCGGCGCCTGCGTGTCAGCGGCGCCTGCGTGTCAGCGGCGCTCGCGGGGTGGCGCTTGCAGGGGCGCGGCTGCGGCTGCGGCTGCGGCTGCGGCTGCGGCTGTGGCTGAGGCGCAGAGGCGGCAGCACGGCATGCGCCTGCGAAGGGAACCCTGCCAACCGCCGGCCACCGACCTGCTAACCGCCGTCGTGCTGACCGTCAACGTGCTAACCGTCAACCTGTTAACCGCCAACCGCCGACCTGCTAACCGCCAACCGGCGTACCGCAGGATCCCGGCCTGGAGGGCGAACGCGTGCTGCACGAGCTGGAGACGCTGCCGCCCGAGCACCTGTACGACAGCCTGCTGGCGATCGCCGTGTCGAGCGCCGTACAGGTACGGCAGCGGTGCGAGCAGATCTGCGCTGGTGCAGGGTTGGTGTGGGTGCGGCGGCGGTGGGGCGCCTGGGCGTGCGTGCTGTGAGGACGGCAGGGCCACCTGGCGGCCATAAAGGGCATTCCACGCTGGTTGTACAGTGTAAGGGCGCTGCGGACAGCTGCGGACAGCCGCGGACAGCCGCGGACAGCCGCAGACAGCCGCGGACAGCTGCGGACAGCTGCGGACAGCTGCGGACAGCTGCAGACAGCTGCAGACAGCTGCAGACGCGCATGCGAGCGGTTGCGGCCCCCGCCTACCGCTGACCTCGCCGCGCCCCTCACCGCGCTGCCCTCGCGCCGCCCCCTTTGCCCCGGCAGCTGCTGGCCGCCAGCGACGGCGGCCTGCTGCCGCCCGTGGCGGCCCTCGCGGAGCAGTACGCCAGGTGGGGTGCGGGAGGCAGGGGCCCAGCCCGGTCGGCGGAGGCCCGGCAGAGGCCGACACGCAGCCCCCACGAACGCCGCCACCCATCCGCCTCCCACGGCCGCCGCAACCCGCCGCCCTCGCCCCCTGCCAGGATTGCGTCGCCCGTGCTGCGCCGCGGCTGCGGACTGCTCGCCGCCGCCGGGCCGGGAGCGCGGCACCGGGGCGCCCGGCACGCGGCCGCCCCCGCCGCTGCCGGCCGGGGCGCGGCGGCCTCCTCGGCCGACCCTGCCGGCGCCTCTCCCTGTGGGCCCAGCCCCTGGGTGCTGGTGGGGTGGGAGGACGCGGAGCTCGAGTACCTGCTGGCGGAGTTCCACTACCTGGAGCAGGTGCGGCACTGCCGGCATGCATGTTTGAAGATGCTATGAATCGACTTGCCGTGACACGTCAAGCGTCACTAGGACTTCAAACGAAGCGTGAAGCACTCGGGGCGGCGGGCAGGCAGGGCGTGCCCCAGCGTGGAGCCGAGCTCGGTCAGGCTTGACGCAGCGCTCGTGTAGGCGTACAGCCGGCAGTCACGCGCCTCGGGGCTGCTCGCCGGGCTCGCCGCATGCCCGCAGGCGGTGGTGCTGGGGGAGAGCCTGGCGCGGCGGCTGCCCGGGCCGCTGCGGGGCGTGGCCGGGGAGATGATGGCCGCCACCCTGCAGGTGGGTGCGAACGGGGGCGGGGCGAGCACAGGGGCATGCTTCCAGGGTTTGACACGCTTGTGTGGCGGGGGTGGGGGCAGGCCGCCCGTGCGCCGCCCTGCGTGTCCCTCAGCCGGCCCACCGACCTGCGCGTGCCGCACTAGCTTGGGCCCGTGCCCGGCTGGGGCGCCTGCAGGCCCGCGAGCCCCCCACACCCGCCCTGCCTATTTGACCCGAACCCTTCCCTCCGCTGCCTCCCCTGCCTCCCCCGCACCCACCAGGGCAGTGCGAGCCTGGAGGAGGGCCGCACCGTGCTGCGCCCCTCCGCCTGGGTGGAGGGCGCACCGGCCCGGGAGGGGCTCGCCTGCCTGCTGGCCGGCCGCTGCCCCAGCCCGCAGCAGCAGGCGCCGGGGCCGGACGCCGCGGCCGGCCGGCGGCAGGGCATGCAAGACGGCGGCTGGGCGGACTGGGGCGGAGGCTGGGAGGGCGGCCAGCAGGGCCGCGGCTCGGGCTCGGGCTCGGGCTGGGGCTGGGGCGGCGGGGCGGCGGCGGCGGCGGCGGCGCCAGGTGGTGGCGGGGTGCTGGACAGCGGCGCGTGGGCGGCGCCGTGCAACCGGGAGTGGGTGCTTGAGGTGCGGCAGCCGCTGGGGCCGGGGTCCGCCCTGCAGCAGCGGCGGCAGCAGGGGCAGCAGGGGCAGCAGGGGCAGCAGGGGCCGGGGCAGCAGGGGCCGGGGCAGCAGGGGCCGGGGCAGCAGGGGCCGGGGCAGCAGGGCGGCGCAGGGCGGCAGCCACCGGCAGCCGAGGCGAGGAGCAGCGGCGGCGGCGCGCGGCGGCGCAGCAGCGGTGGCGGCGGCCCAGCGGCGACGGCGGCTGCGGTCAAGTTACCAGGCGGCCGCAAGCTGGGAGCCGAGCGGCTGGTCCGGGGCAGCGGCGGCGGCGGCGGCAGCAGCGGCGGCGGCGGCTCCAGCGCGGGATTGCAGCCGGTGGAGCCAGCCGCCGCTGCAGGCCCTGCCGTCGCCGGCACCTCTCAAGCGCACGCCGGTGGTACTAGCTCTGGGGGCGCGGTGGCGGCGGCGGCTCCGGCGGGTGGTGCCGTGGGCGCTGTGCCTGGCGGCGGCGGCGGCGGCGAGGGCGGCGGCGGCGCAGCGGTGAGCCACCGGCTGTACGTGTCGGCGAGCGAGGGCGAGATGCGGGTCGCGACAGCGCTGTGGCACACGCTGTGATGAGGGGGCAGGGGAGTGGGTGCATCGTGGAAGTAGCTGTGAGGGGGTATGCATTGGGGGAATATGTGCTCGAAGGGGCCCGTGGTGTATTGCGCGCGGCGGCGCGGCCTTATGGAGCGGATCTCGCGTGCGGCCGCAAGGGTCGCGATGTATGTGGCGCGAGGTCGTCAAAGCACGGTACTTGCCGTACTTACGAACACCGCCGTTCACCGATTTTAAATTACAGCACCCAATGACCTGAGGACACCATGACAGGCCATGACCAGATTACTATCACGGAGGCCACACACGAGTGGCTCGAAATGCTTGCCACCTTGTGTTGCTCGATGGCGGTTTTGGTCCAACCTTGAATCACATGATATATATGTATGGCCGTCGATCCCTGCTTGTGCTTTTAATCTGCACTTGGGTGTCGCGAGAATGCGCCGGCCAAACCAGCGACCAGGCGTGGCGAAGAATCTGCTCTCCCTCGGATAATGACGCTGAGCTGTGTCGTATATTAGGACAGCAGGCGTTGACGTCGCGGCTGGAAAGACAATATGCCGACCTGCTTCTGGAGGGACATGGTACGCTCTACCTCAACGCCTCTGGTGCCAGCATTGCCATCGCACCTGGACGGACGCTTACGGTGCGCGGCCTCACGCTGGTGGCCGACCTGCCGGCCGCGCCCGTCCCGCTGCCGCCCGCCGCATCCTTCCTGGCGCTGGTCGCTGTGCGGCCGCTCACTCCAGCCAGCCCCGCGACCCCACCACCTCCCAGCACCAGCACCGCAGTAGGTAGCAACAGCTCAGGTCTGAACACGGGAGCCCCGGCCCGCCCCCGGCTGGTGCTCGAGTCCGTCACCCTCCTCACGCCCTCCTGCCGTGCCCTGGCGATGGCGCAGCAGTACGCCTGCGGCCTCAGCCCCTCGCCCTCCTTCACCATAAGCCCTGGCAGCATTTATATCCACGCCTACAGCTCTGGTACTAGCCCCAGCCGTGCCGTCTCACTTGAGGCGGGGGACGTTACTGTTACGTGCCCTGGCCCGCTGCTGCCGGCTCCCTGCACCGCCGCTGTTGTCAACACGGCAGCGGAGCTGCTAGCAGCGGCTACGGACCTACCTCCGGATGACACCTTTGCGGCAGCAGCTCTCACCGTGCCGTCCTACGTGTACGTCAACCGCAGCGGCATCGCCCTGCGGGACGCCGTGGCCCCTAGCGGCGGCTCCTTCATCGTACGGGGCAACCCCCTGGTCATTGCCGGCGCCGCCGCGGGGCCAGCCCTCGGCGCCGCTGCGTCCACCAATACCAGCGGCGCCGTCAGCATCCCCATACCAACGTTACAGCCGACGGTG
>BDDC01000160.1:55946-95852 GCA_001662425.1 Chlamydomonas sphaeroides | reverse complement strand
CCAGCCCACCCCAGCCCACCCCACTCCACCCCACCTCCAGCTGCGACACCAGCTGGGCGCACTCCTTGCGGGACGCCTGCAGCGCAAAGCCCACGTCCTGCGGCGCCACCAGCGAGGGGGCGCACGGGGGCGCAGCGGGCCACGCGTCATGCAGCGCGCCCACGCCAGCGCCGGCCTGGCCCACGCCAAGGCCGCTGCCCAGCTGCACATCCAGCCTCTCCAGGGATCCGCACTACAGCGCCTGCTGCAGATTGTTGGACTGTTTCGGTGGCTGGGGCCCATCCCTGGCCGCACCCCAAAGCCCCTTGCCGCACCTGCAGCTCCGCCCTGAGCGCCTGCATGGCGGCCGCCGCCTGCCGGTCGCCCAGCTGCCGGCCGCGCTCAAAGGCGGCCTCGGCGCGCTGCTTCTGCGACGCCTCCGCGGCCTCCTCCTGGTCCTGCGCGCGCACACATGCAATTGCAGGGCGCAAAGTCAGATGCTGCATACCGGGAGGCTGCCATCATGGGTTTGGTGCAACATAGGGGCAGGGCAGAAGCCCTAGGGCAATTGCCACCGGCCCCTGCCTCCCGCCCTAGGCCGCGCCCCACCTTGAGCGCCCGGGCCGCCTCCTGCTTGGCCCTGGCCATGTCTGCGGTCAGCTGCTCCACCTGCCGCCCACGACACCGGGGAGCGCAGACGGGGGTGACAGACGTGGAGCCATGGGGCCTTGCACCGCCGCACGGGCCATCAGCGTGTAACGGCTGCTGCACGGCTGACCGCAGAGCGATGGCTGTGCTGCCGCAGCGACAGGGCCCGAGCAGCTTCTCTGCCTTCGCAATGCCCAAGCACCCGTGGCCCTGCGCAGGGGAGGGGCTAACCGCTCACCTGCAAGCTCAGCCGCACCTCCCGCTCGCTGAGGCGCTGCAGCTCGCCGCCGCGCACCGCGGCCGTGGCCTGCTCCGCCGCCAGGCCCTCGCGCAGCTGCGCCTTGGCCTCCACCGTGGACTGCGGGTGCAGGCAGGCACGGGGGCCGCAGCGTCAGGGCGATGCACGCAGCCTTGGCGGGAGCCGGTCACGCCGCGCTGCTTGCAGGCCGGAGCTGTCGTTGCAGGGGATTGCGCGGCGGGATCCTGGCCGCTGCGTGTTTGTCGGGCGGCAGGATTCCGCTGGCAGCCGAGGGTGTCCTGGCCTGGCCCTTTCCCTCTCCACGCACCTGCAGCTGCTCCTGCACGCTTCGCAGCTGCTGCCCCAACGACGCGCGGAGCTCCTGGCGGGGCATGAGTAGGGTTGCCGATCTCCTTACATACCCAATATCAAGGAAACTACATGCATGGCTTGATAGCAGGTATGCTGCCTGGAAAGGTTCGCAACCCTAGCCAGGGGCGGCACATCGTCCAGGCAGTGCCCCGCACTCACCTCCAGCTCCCGGCTGTGGCGCGCTTCCGCCTCCGTCACCTGCGCGCGGGCCGCCGAGCCGCACGCCTCCGCCTCCGCCCTGAGGCCGGCGATGCGGCAGGCCAGCGCCTGCCACCGAGGGACGCAGCGCGCAGGGCGGCCACAAGGCACAACCCCGTCGAGTGGGCCACAGTGAGGGGCGAGCAAGGAGGGAGGCCCCTGGCACCGGTGTGTGGCGCGGTCACGGCCAGGCCGGCTCGCCTGAGCGCGGCCCCTCCGCAGCCGTGCGCCCGAGGGGGTGAGGGTTGCGGAGGCGACACCCATGCACGCTGCCAGGCGCCAGGGGCCCAGCCTCTCACCTCGAACGCTGCGGCAGCCGCCTGCGCGTGTCGCTCCGCGGCCGAGTCCACCTCCGCCGCCGCCGCACCCAGCACCGCCTCGGCTCGGAACTGCGGGCGCCATGGCAAGGCCACAGCCAGCAGCACACCTCACCAAGGGCAAGCCTTTCGCCACATCGCCGGCAGTACCATCCCCAACACTCCGGCCCGACACTCCGGCTCACGCCCCCACCCACCTTGAGCTGCACGAAGTCGCGGCTGCGCGGCCCGCCCGCCGCCAGCCGGCCCGGCAGCACGCTTGCCGCCACCGCGGCCGCCGCGGGGTCCGCGTCCGCGTGCCACGCCAGCAGCGGCTGCAGCACCGCGGCGTCGAGCCGCTCCAGGTAGCGGTTGCGCGCTGCCAGGGCCGAGCGCGCGATCGCCAGCTGCTGCTGCACCGCAGCCACCTCGCGGCTGCGCGTCGCCAGGTCGGCCGCCTGCGCACGGACCTGCGCCGCCTGCGGTGGTGGGATGGGATGGGCCGCCTTGCATGGTTGCCTTGCAAGGGCGAGCAGGTGTGTGGTGGAGGGGTGTGTGGGTGGCATGGGGGATGCGGGTGTGTGGGAGGAAGCAGGGGTCGGGGCGGCGGCCGCGGGCGCACCTGCGCCTCCAGCTTCTGCTCGGTGGACGCGATCTTCTGCTGCGCCTTCTCCGCCACCGCGGCGGCCTGGTTGGCGGCCAGCTGCCAGCGCTTGACCTGCGGCGCGGAGCCAGGCGCGTGTGCGGCAGCGGAAAAGGCACTCCGATGCTGGTGGTGGCGGCCACGGGGCGCGCATACGGGCGACCGGGAGCAGGCAGGCGCGTGTGGTGCGGGGGCCTGCATTGGCCGCGTCGGGTGTCAAGTCCGGCGGCCGCTGCCCCCGACCCACCTCATGCGACATGGCCTCCTTCTCGCGGGCCGCCGCCGCCACGGCCTTGCCCATGTCCCGTCGCAGCGCCGCCGTCACCTGGCGCACCGGCGGGGGCCTCTGCCTTGGATCTCGCGCACCACCTCCGCCTAGTATGGCGCACCCCTACCCCGAGCTTGCCTTGCCCATTGTGCTCTACCCCTTCTCACGGAGGGCCCCTCACGACTGCTGCCGACACGACCGCTGCAGAGTGCCCACTGGCAGCTCCCCTGCCTCAAGTCCCCTCGTCCTCGCTCCCTCGCATGGCGCTGCGGCCCCGGCCCACCCCACCTGCCGCTGCTGCTCCAGCTCGCCCAGCAGCACCGCCTCCGCCCGGCTGACGCCTGCGAGGGCCACCCGCACCGGCACCGGGGCTCTCGTCATCATCAGGACGCCTGCCGCAGCATCGCCGCGGACCTCGGACGCCAGGGCGCTGTGCGCACACCAGCATGCCGGGCTCGCGCTCACACCCGACCCGCGAGCCCCAGCTCCCAGCTCCCAGTCCCCGCACCCGCGGCCTGCGCTCGTGAGGCCGCCGCCAGCTCCGCGCGGCAGTCCGCCAGCTGCTGCTTCAGCGAGTCATTAGCCAGCCGTAGGGTGCCCGCCTCGCCCAGCAGCCGCTCCTGGCAGGAGAGCGCAGGTGGGCAGATAGGCAGGCAGGGGGGCGGAAGGCGGCTGCTCGCGGCAGCGCGGCGTGCGGCGGGTCGGGTGGCTCTGGGAGGGCAGGGCACTGGCCTGCAAGCCGGCCATCAAGCGTGCGAGTAGGTGGCATGCGGCCGCTTCACGTTGTTTCCGCAGTGAGCTTACGTGCGCGTTGCGCTGCTGCTCGGACAGCGGCGCGCCCCGCGCTGCCGCCTGCTGGGCGGCCGCCTCCGCCTCCCGCTCGCGGAGCAGCAGCCGCGCCTCTGCATCGGCTGCGCGCTGCGCCTCGCCCGCAGCTACAGCGGCCAGCTCAGTGGCGCGCTGCTGCAGGCGGGCGTTCCTGGGGCGGACGGAAAGAAATGTAGGTGGGGGAGCGTGCGGGTAGCGCTGAGTGCGGCGGCACCTGCGGCTGGGCGGTGCGGCACGACTGCCCGGACAGCGGGGAGGAACACAGCAGCGTGCGGATGCAGCTGTCCGCGCGTGGCGGAGGCACCCACTCCTGCTGCAGCTCCAGCAGCTGCCGCGGCGCAGCGGCCTTGGCGCCGCGCTCCGGCGACGCTCGAGGCCAGGGTCTCGTGGTCGGTCTTCCCTGGGAGCGGTTGGCCGCGTGCCGCGACCGGGCCTGCAGCGGCGAGGGCGCCGCCTGGCGGCGGGGCGAAGGCAGGGGTAGCGTGTGAGGCCGCGGGCCTAGCCGCCAGTAGCTGGTGGTGGTGCTGCGTTAAGTGATGCCTTCACCTGGGAAGTGCTGCGGCTGTGGTCGTCTGAGTCATCGTCCTGGTCGGCTGGCAGGGTGCTGGCTAGGTCTGGGGCATAGGGAGGAGCAAACCCATGACGCTTCAAGCAGCGCATCCAATTGCGTCGGCAGCAGTGCGTGTCACGCGGTATCTTGGCATGCCAGACTGCCGCAGATCGCACCGCTTTCGTCATCATCCTGCGGTTCATCCCCGTCGGCCGCCACCGCCTCCAGGACGGTGCCCAGCTGCTCCAGCAGGGAGGAGAATACAGGAGCAGGAAGGCTGCCGCGCTCGTAGCACTCGAGGGCGCGCGCAACCGCGCCCAGCAGAGCCTGCTTGGCTTCCTGCGGCGGGGCAGTGGAAGCTGATGAAGCGCAGCAGCAGCGCGAAGGCGCTGTGCCGATCCTTGCCCAGGGGCCGTGAGGACGGCCCCGGTTTTCGGCACGCTGCGACGCTGCCCTTAACAACCTCGCTGTTCTCGGTCTCCATGAAGAGCTCGTTGTAAAAGTCACATAACTACAGTCTCGGCTGATGGGGCTGGCCAAAGCTCTGCCGTGCAGGACAGCTCGGCTGTCGCGGCGTGCAAGTTCCTACCGTGCGCCCAGTTTGCAGTCACCGTCAAAGTTAAGAAAGCGTTGATGTGTGGCTTGGGCTGGCGCTTCAAATGTGCATTGGCTGCCGAATCCCCCGAACTTCCCCACCGCCCATTCCGGGGCGACTATCGACGGGGTGCCGCACTCTTACCGGGAAACCAGCTCATTATCAATTCACTTGGAAAATATCTGCCCAACAATGCGTAGAAAGCGAGACTGCTACGAGTAGCCTTCCTGCTGCGTGCTTCCCTCGAGCTTGCCTGCTGAGTTTCAATGGCGCCCGCGCAGCCACAGCAGCTGACAGGCGCTAAGGCTGATGCTTGCTACGCATTACTTCGGCTGTTGAACGCGCACAAGTGAGCACGGGTGGCATGTCTCCGGCGTCCGGGCACACTGCAGTACAGGCTCATGGCGTCCAGTGGCACATAAGTCACGTTCGCGTATCATGACGGCCTCTGCGGTGCACCGGAATGCGCATGTTCGTCTGGGCTTGCAGCCTGCGCAGCTTCTGACGATGATATCCAGCTTACGTTCTGTTTGCTGCGACACGAGGGTGCTTGGACGGCGCGACGGGCATAAGTGCGACACCCGGGCTGACAATACACCCGGTGCCCCGTCCGGCTGCCGCCCCCGCAGGCCCAAACTGCGCACACAGGAGCATGTCAACAACATCAGTGACCTGCTCCTGCAGCAGGTGTGGGGCGTACGTGGGCGGAAACCGTGGAAGCGGGGCGGGGAACAACACAAGCGCGCAGGCCACACGAAGCCGCCCCCCGTCGTGTCACTGACCCTGCGCCTGTCCCCTTCCCTGCACCCGCTCCCCCAACAACAACCCGCAGCCGTTCTTTTCGGGTCTGGACCGCGACCTCGTCACTGCCGTGGCCTACTTCATAGGTAGGCCTCACCCCACGTCAACCAAATCCAAAGCGCGGGCACACTACGCAGCCTTCCGCGAGCGTTGCTCCCACACCACTCCCCCAATGCCGCACCGCTGCTCTCCCCGCCCTCCCCCTTCCTTCCCCCTTTAACTACCTCCTTCCTCCGGCCCCCAACCCCCGCCTGCCGCCCGCCAGAGTCCAAGCACGCGGAGCCCGGCGAGTGCGTGCTGAGCAAGGGCCAGCCGCTGGAGACCATGTGCATGCTGCTGGAGGGCGGCCTCGCGGCCACGCGCTACTCGGTGCAGCGCGGGGCCGAGGCCGTCACCTCGGTGCTGGGGCCCGAGGACAGCTGGGCAGAGGTGCGGCGGCAGGGGCGGGGAAAGGGCCGGGGAGAGAGGGTGAGGGCCCCAACCCGGGCCACCTGCGCGGGCCGCAGCTGCTGCGGCAGGGCTAGTCTGGGCCACGGAACGGCAGCAGCAACCGCATCAACCGCGGGCGGCATGGCCTGGCCCCGGATGCCTGCAATTGTCACGATGACGGTGCGGCCTCGCCTGACTCGCCTGGCTCGCCTGGCTCGCCTGCCCGGCTTCCCTTTGCCCGCCCCCCGCCAGGTGGCCCTGCTGCACAGCAGCCACCCCCGCCGGAGCAGCTCCACGCTGGTGGCGGGGCCCCAGGTGCGGCAGCGCCGCCAGAGATCCCCGTGCAGCCCCCTGGCCCGGCGAAGGGATGCAGGCGCCGGCGCCTCGCGGCACCCCTCACGTGCGCTCCCCTCCCCTCCCCTGTCCGCCCCTCCCCATCCGGCCCCCAGGGCTGCATCTACCTGCAGCTGCGCTACAGCGACTACGACGCGCTGCTGGACCCCAAGGCCACCCTGGCGCTGCTGCCGCCCGAGGGCGCCATCATGGCGCAGCAGGAAGTGGTAAGACGCCCGGGACAGCCGCCCGCCACCTGGCCAGCAGGCCAGGGCATGGATGGGCTTTCGGGGCCGTGCCAGGGCGGCTGCGGAGGGCTGGGAAAAAAGGGCGCGGCGGGGAAGCAGCAGGAAGGCCAGATGGTGACGGAGTGGGGAGCATGGCGTCCCCCAGAGGTGAGGTGCGCCCTCCGGCCCGACCCCCCCCCCTCGCTGCCTTGCCCGCCCTGCGCGCAGTCGCAGCACCAGCGCCGTGCCGGCGCGCACGCGCTGCTGTGCTGCTGCCTGCGGCGGCTGGCGGGCGGGCGCGGCCCCGAGCACCGCACGCCCGAGGAGGCCGCGGAGCTGGAGCCCTTCCTGGCCAACCTGCCAGCCTACAAGTCGTACCCGCAGGTCCGTGGCTTTGGGGCTCGGGGACTGGGGGCCGCGCCACTCCCTGAGGCGGTGCGGGCAGAGCCCCGCGCGGCGGCTGCGTGGGGCCTGGGAGCGTGCGTGACCCGACTCTCGAGCTTCCTGGGGGCCTCCTCTCACGTGAGGCCCGCACTGTTGCTGTTGCACAGGAGCTGATTGCGGCGATGGCTGCCAACTGCCGCGCACTGACGCTGCCGGCCGGCAGTCTGGTGTACGAGAATGAGACACTGGCGGACGCATCGGTGCGGTTTGGCGGCGCTGTGGGCGGAGTAGGGGAAGCGCTCTGGCCTGGGTTGGCAAATAAGGGGTCATGGAAACGGGGAGTAGGGGGCGCAGGGATACGGTGTCGGCAGTGTGACAGGGGCTTCGGGGGGCAGGCGTGCCTGGAGGTTGCTCATGGGCGGCTCATGTCGTCACATGCTGCGGGTCGGTCCTCGCAGGTGACGGTGCTGGCGGGCGAGGTGCAGCTGCGCCGCTTCGGCGGCGCCGCCGGAGGGGCAGGCGAGGAGGGCGCCGACGGCGAGGCCGTCAGCGCCAACGCAGGGCTGTGGCCCACCCTGCAGCCGGCGCCGCCGCCGGGCCCGCCCGGCAGCCGGCCCGGCAGCGTCGCTGCGCAGGCGCCGGTGCCGCCGCCCGATGACGGGGCTTCGCTGAGCATCCGGGCGAGGCTCAAGAAGGAGCGCGAAGGTGCGGCGGCCGACCAGCCCAGGGTGGTCCCCTGTCGTGCTTCACGGGCGCCGTCGCGCATGCACTCGCATGTATCGGCACTTGTGGCCGTGGTGCTAATGACATCATGCTTTTGCGGGGCTCGATCCAGCGCATCCACCGCACTCCGCGGTGCACCTTGCGGCTGCCTCCTCTCTGCCCTCCTGCCCCCTGCCCCCTCCTTTCCTCATGCTACGTTGAGGGCTTGAGCCAGCTCGCTCTCGAGTCCTTGCACTGCACCCCCCCCTGCCCCCTGCGCCCTGGCCCTCGCAGCTCGCAAGGTGATGCAGCGGCAGCTGGACGACTACGTCAGCAAGATGGACGGCGTGGAAGCGGGCACCGGCGCCGCGGGCAAGGCGGCCGCCGCCAAGCTGGCGTCCAGCCAGGCGGCGGCGGGCGGCGGCACCAGCCACTCGGACTGGACGCGCATGTTTATGGAGAAGGTGCGGCGGCGGCGGTGGCGGCGGGTCCCGCGAAGCTGCAGCTGCAGCAAGCGGGGCGTGGCCTGCGCAGCGAAGCCAGAGCAGCCAGCCCAGCCCTGGTCCCACACCTGCGTTGGGCGGCTGTTCCTCATCGGGGTGCCGTGCTGTGTGGGCCCCTGTGCAGGCCATGCGCAACGTGGAGCCGGTGTGGAAGGCGCTGCACCCCAACGATGACGGCATCGGCGGCAAGAAGGCGGGCGCCGAGTTTGAGGACGAGGAGCCCAGCACCGGTGCGGCTGGTGGCAGGCGGGGGCATCCCAGGGAGGGGCCTTGGGGCCGGGGCGGCACTGCGGCAGGGAGGGGGGGGGCGCGGCACCGCCAGACAGGGGGGCACGGCACCGCGAGCTGCTGCGGCTGGACCTGTAGTACGCCAGCGGCTGGGGCGCAGGCAGGGAGCACGGCCTGACGTGCGTCCCCCGCCCCGCTGTGCCGCAGCGATGGCGGGCCTGATGGGGCCCGCCGCCGCCCGGGCCTACATCAAGGGCCGCCAGATGGCCACCTTCGCCGCGGACGCCGAGGCCTCGCGGCGCGGCAGCGAGGGCGGCAGCGTGCTGGGCAACAGTGCCGCGGTGCGCGCGCTGGAGGCCATGTGCCGCGCCGGCGGCCGGCAGCAGCGCGGCGCCTTTAGCGTGGATGGGCCGGAGACGGAGCAGCAGCGCAAGCTGAGGTGCGCGGCCGCCGCGGGCGTGGGTCGGACCCAGGCCGCAGTGCGGCGCGCGCCTGGGGAACAATGCCGAGGTGTTGTCAAGGAGCTGCGCGAAGCCCGCGCGCCCATAATTGTGTCCTGCCCCGCTCACGCCCTCAGGGACGTGGCCATGCACGCCTCTCGCATCCAGCGGCTGACGTATGGCAAGTCGCGAAAGGTGCGCCCGCGCCCCCAAACTTGGGTGTCCCGGAAGCGAGGACAGGCCCGCACGGCGCCTGCCGTGACTTGTTGCATTGCTGTCTGCCGCCTTCCCCACATGGCAGTGTCGCGACGTGACGGTTGTCGTACCCGTACCTCCAGGTGTTGTACGACGTGGACGAGCTGGACGAGATGTACGGCCCCATCTGCGGCTGCGTCACGCGCGGCTGCCCCGCTGGCGAGCTGTCCACGGTGGCCCTCAACAGCGCCATCCGCAACGAGAGCGCCGTCGCGGGTGAGCAGCAGCGGCCTTGCGCCCCGGCGCGCCAGCCCGCGACTGCCAGCAGAGCTCGCACTGGACGAGCGCCAGGACCGCGCTGGCCCTCCCCGCCCCTTCCATACCTCCGCCACCTCCTCCCAACACCTGCAACCCTGCCCGGACGCTCACAGCCTCGCACCATCAACCCTCCTCGCCCTGCCCATGCCGGCTTGCCTCGCCGTCCGCTTTCCGTTGCGCTGGCCTGCCCACCCTCTCTCGACGCCCTCGGCCCCTCGCCTCCAGGCCCCCCCGGCTGCGAGCTGCTGCTGGTGGACTGGGAGGCCTACGTGGGCGGCATCCTGGCCGCCCGCGCCGGCCTGCTGGCGCGCTCCGCGGCCTTCCTGGCGGCGCTGCCGCAGGCGCGGCTGCTGCAGCTGGCGGAGCTGTGCCTGGTGCTGTCCGTGGACGCAGGCAGCCTGCTGGCGCGTCAGGGCGGGCCGCTGGAGAGCCTGGTGGTGGTGCAGGTGAGGCGGAGGGGGGCAGGCGGCAGGCCACGGACTCGGGGCCTGGGGGCTCGGTGCTGGAGCTCCAGGGGCGGGACTTGGGGGCTCGGGGCTTGGTGGAGGAGCTGCAGGAGCGATGGGGCCGCCGCGCCGGGTGTGGACCCGTGCAGCGCCACGGGCTAGGCTGGCAGCTGCTCTCCTGGTGTCTGCTGACGTTGCGCCTGGCGCGCTTGCCCGCGGCCTGCTCCTCAGAACGGCGAGCTGCAGCTGCTGCACGAGCCGCCCGCCTCCAGCCGCACCCGCACCCTGGCCATCACCGCGCACGCGCCCGCGCGCGTGCGCAACGGCCGATCCACCGTTGTGCCGCTGCTCAGCACGCTCTCCCAGACCGTGCTGCCGACGGCCGCGGCCACGGCTGCCGCCTGCGCGACGCCCGGCCCAACGCCGCCGCCCGCGCCGCCGCCGGGCCGCGAGCCTTCCGGCGTCGCGCCGCCGGGCCCGCCGCCGCCCACGCCGCCGCCCGGCGCCGGCGCTGGCGGAACCATCGCAGAGGTGGCTATCCACGGGCTGCCCCTCGACCTGCTGGGCGTCACGGGCATCTTCGGCGAGGCCATCCTCGGCATCAAGCCCGCCACTGGCAGCGCAGCCAACACCGCCCACGGCGGCTACGAGCCGCTGCAACACACGCTTCCGGACTCGCTCCTCGCAACCGGCGGCAGCAGCACCGGCACGTCGGCCTCGGGCGCCGCCGACGGCACGTTTGCCGCGCCGCCGCAGCTGTCGGTGCCGGGCAGCGCCGGCAGCTTCAGCGGCGGCGCGCCCCCGGGCGGCGCCGTTGGCCCCGTGGAGCCCAAGTGGCCGGCCACCGTGGTGGCGGCGCAGAAGAGCGTGCTGCTGGTCATCCAGAAGAGCGTGCTCTACATGGCCGAGTTCGACTTCCTTCGGTGCGCCGTAGCCTCGGGCGTATGGCCAGCACGGCGCAGTTGCAGCCGTGGCGGCGTCGCAGGGGCTGCCTGGTCGGCGTCGCTTTGCCGATGTTGACATGCTTGTCCATGTGATGTGCTCCCTTCCTGGGCGCAGGGGTGACCTGCAGAAGTACGCCGCCGAGCGCCAGATCGCGATGGCCAAGAAGGTGGAGGCCGCCTTCCGCGACGCCGCGGCGCCCGTCGGCTCGGCCGGCATCTTTGCCGCCGCCGCCGCCGCCATGACCGCGGCCGCGGGCTCCAACGTGGCCGTGCCGCCGGTGCCGCAGTCGCCCTCGCTGCGCCGCTCCATGTTCTCCGCCGTCACCAACGCGGCCATCGCGGCGGCGCAGAACACGGTCGGCAGCCCCGTGCAGGCCGGAGGCGCGAGCAGCGGCCTGGCGAGCCCACACGACTCGCTGGAGCTGCCCTTGCGCGGCGGCGGCGCTGACCTGGTCACGGGTCCCGGCGCCGACGCGCTGGCGGCGGAGGCGGGCGTGGCGGCGGCGGCGGGCTCCCCGCTGATGCGGCGCGGCTCCATAGACGGCCTGGGCGGCATTGCCTCGCGGGGAAACAGCTTCACGGGGCCGGCGGGCGCGCCAGCCCTGGGCTCGCCCGCGGCCTTCCTGCGCTCCGCCAGCGGGCAGCGGCCGGCTGCCAGCAAGTGGGTGCGGGGTGTGGGGGCCGGGGCTGGGGCCGGGGCGTCGCTGCCGCCAGTGGGTGATGCTTGGCGTAGCTGCCGTAGGCCGTGCGCCGAGCACGCCTGACCGGTGTCCACGTGTGCGCTTGCGCCCTGGCGTGCGTGCCCCGTCGCGCAGGTGGGACTTCCTGGACTCCCCCACTGCAAAGACCATGGGTGGCGCCAGCGCCTCGGGCGGCGAGCTGGCACCGACGCAGCTACAGGCCACGGGTACCTTTGGCCACGGGACAGCGCCGGGCGGCGGCCCGTCGGCGCCCTCGCGCGCGAGCAGCCTGGTGCGAGGGCCGGCCAGCCCCATGCAACGCGGCCCCTCCATGCAGCGAGGGCCGGCGCCGACGGTGCCGGCGGACGTGTCCCACCTGACGCCCGTGCAGCTGTCTCTGCTGGAGGTGGGCCTCGACCCGCAGCTCGCGTCCGACGACAGGGGGTCCAGCACCGGCGCCACGCCCAAGGGCGCCGCGCCCCTACCGGCAGGCGGCGTGCTGTCCGCCATGCCAGCGCTGGGCAGCTCCCCGCGCGTGCGGTCGCTGCAGCACCGCGGCTCCATGACCGGCGGCCTCGGCAGCGAGGGCGGCAGCGGCGGCTCCGCCGGCGGCTCGCCGTTCCGGGCCAGCGCAGCCGGCAGCGGCGCCGGCGGCGCGCTGATGCCCGCGCGGCGCACCTCGCTCTCCGGCCTGACCGCGTCAGCGCTGCCGCCCGGCCTGGCCACCTCCCTGCTCGAGGCCGGCGCCGGCAGCAGCAGCTACAACGGCCGGCCCGCCAGCCCCTCGCTGCTGGCGCGTGCCGACCTGGCCGTGGCGGAGCGCAGCAGCGGCAGCTTCGGCGGCGGCGGCGGGGGCCGGCCCATGCGCGCCTCGGCCAGCGGGCTGCCGGCCCATTACCGCGGCCTGGCGGCCGTCGGCGGTGGTGGCGGCAGCTCGACGCACGGCAGCATCGACTCGCCCACGCTGTACGGCACGCGGCGCAGCGAGGTGGGCTCCGCGCAGGCGCTCAACTCGCCCACGCTCAGCGTGATCCCCGGCCTGGCGGCGATCGAGGCCATGGAGGCCGCGGTGCCCATGTCGCCGATCGGGGGCCGTGGCTCGCGCTCCAGCATAAACGGCGTCAGTGCGCTGGGCAGCCCGGGGGCCGGCGGCGGCGGGCGCTTCGGCTCAAGCGACCCCCTGCGCAGCTCGCACGGCTCGATAGAGTCGATGCGGCGGTCGACGGGCGCCGCGTTTGTGGGCACGCGGGCAGGCGGCAGCCTGCGGCGCGAGGGCACGGAGGCGGCGCTGGTGGCAAACGCCGTGGCGGCCGCGGAGGCGGCGTCCGAGGAGGCGGCGCTCGCCAAGAACCTGGTGCCCCGCAACCAGGCTGGTAACTTTATGATCCGCGAGGGCGGCGCTAGCAGCACCAAGCCGATGACGCAGCGGCGCGTGGCGGGCTGCTTCTAGCGCCATTGGCCGCGCCCGGCCTTCAGGGCACGCGTTCGTAACAGGTGCCGTTGCGTGCATGTATGGGCGGGCGCTGCTGGTGGCTTGTTGCTCGACGCATGCTTGCAAGTTAGCGTGTAGGGCCAAAGTTCAAGCTGCTCGCGCGTTATGGCTGCGGCATACGCAGCCTAGGTCGCTCCAGGCACCTGAGAGCGGTGCTACGGCCGACAACTTGAATTTGTCCCAGGCAGATGCTGCTCATGCTCGCGCCATGCGATGCCCGCAGTGCTGGGGAAGGACCCAGCGCATTGTTTGTGCGTGACTTTGATTCGGTAATAAAAGGATTGGAATGCAGCCTGTGTGCGCATCCGCCATGGGTCTGCAACTGCTGGTGGAGAGGTGCCGGTCGGGTGTCGCTATACCGCGTGGGCCGGTGTGCACGTGTCCTTGTAAGCTAGCAGCCGAGTTGCTGTGTGCCGAGGGAGGCTTAGGCCTGTGTCCTTCGCTACACACTGATTGCCTGCAGGCGGCAGTGCAGCCGCGGCAGGAGACAGCCACTCGTGGGCCTACCACACGGGAGGGCCAGGTGTTTGGGCCTTCTTGGAGGACTAACACTTCCCAAGGAGAATCGACATCCGAATGCATCGCCAAGGATGTGCACCAAGGAGACCACAGCCTTAGGTGCACAGCAACATTTGGGCGCCGCCGAAGGAGCGCAGCCCAGGCGGCCCTCCAGGCGCAGCCCCTGGTCGGGTAGACCCTGGCTGGTAGACGAGCGCCATACCTGGGCTCCCATCCATTCCCATCCGGGGAAGCGCTCACGGAGTGACACTGCCATTGACACTTTACAACGCTGTAGGGGGAGCCGTGAAGCCTTGTAGCCGGCTGCCGCGTGTCGCGGCGCGTGCCTCTCGACCGGGAGTGTGTCGGATCAGTCCGACCAGGCTAGGTACGCCGTGTGCCCCAGAACACCAAAAACAGTGTAGCGTACGCACGCAGGCCTCCAGCTGTTGATGGCAATGTGTGGCCTGCGCCCGGCCTTTGCGATCCACGCCCGTGCTTGACAGCTCGCGCATTGCGTCGCGAGCTTGTAGTCCGCCGACCAACATACCAGTCATACCTACATATCGTTTCATTCAAGTGATTGAGCTGCTGTACGCTGCGCTTCTTCAACGGACAACGCCGACCGGCGGTTTGCGATTCGCCGCCGAAGCCTGCTTACGTCCTTCCGCACCTTCCGATGTTGCTATCACTACATAAAGAATACACAGATATGCCTGGTGCCATGCTACTGGAAGGTTGTGACTTGTGAGGATGACCGAACGACCACAACGCGCACCTGCACTCTACACCCGCTGGTATGCAACACATAATAAGTGCTTGCAGCGGAGCGCCTCGGGGTGCTGGTCGTACGCGTTCGCTTCCTCCCCCTCGCGCCTCGCCCCTGTCTGGGCTTGAACGCTGGCTTGGACCTATCGGCAACCTCTACCTTCTTCGCACTCTGCACCAGCTGCCCCTGTCTGCGTTTGGGAGTGTCCCGTGCACACCTCCTCTGTGTCCCTACCCCCTTCGCTGCAGGCGTAGCGCTTAAACCAGGGGACGTCGCCTCCCCCAGCAAGGCCCAGCATGAATGAGCCCCGGATGGGAGAGCCGCGGCGCGGCCCGGCCAACGCCTTCTTTGAGGTCTTTGGTGCGCAGGGGAGCGGATTGGGTCAAGAGGGCCGGATACCCTCCTGGGCTTATTTGATTATAGCTGCCACGAAAGCCAGAGGACGCTAAACGGGTCCTAGTTCTTGACTGAGACCATACGTCTCTCAACAGCTCCATGGTATGCTGGTGCAACCCCAGGCAAACACGAGTCCTGGTTCGTGCACGTGGCCACGCCCAAGCGCTGGGTACTGCACGGCCGCGCCATCGAGGACCGGTTCAGCGAGATGGAGATCCACGCACTCGGCGAGCACAACGCGGTGAGGGGTCTGCTGCCCCGCCCCGCAGCCCCCAGCCGCACGTGCCGCCACTGCGCCACTGGGAGCGCCCACAACCGCCGGAACCGGCATCCCGACGGCGCGCGCGTGCAGGGGCAGTCGCGCCGTGCCTGTTCTTCCCCTGACGCCCCCCCGGGCGCCCTGGCCTTGCCGGTACCGCAGCGTCGCCGTGTGCGGGACATTTATAACTCAATTGACCAGTGCAGCGCGCTCACGCCCACCAAGCTCAAGTACGCCTCTTTCATCCTCATGATGGGCCAGCTGGTACTCAATGTGTACAGGTAGTTCGGGGGTTTGTAAGGCACTTCCCACTCATTCACATGCCTCCCTACGGCCACTGCGCTCCCTAGCCTGCGATTCAACAGCTTGCAACAAGCAAAACCCAACACGTGGACGCCAGCCTGATGAGGACGCCTGCCTTCCCGATGTCCCGGACCACCTGCACAGCATCTTCTACGCCTTCTTCACGCGCCGCCAGACCGCGCCAGGGAGCTACAAGTGGCAAGTTCGAGATCCTCCCCCCGTCGGGCAACCTGTCCGGTGGCCCCCGCAGCCGTGCCCACCTCTCACGAAACCCTGTGGCTCCCATGCACAGGGCACACTCGGCCGTGGTGTGGGGCGAGTTCGTCGTGATGTGCTGCATCCTGGCGCGCACCCTCATCCGAGCGGTGAGGGACTGCGCTGCGCTGCACATCGCCCTACATGCCGTGGGCCCGACGCTGCAAGCGTCTTGGACAAGCACCCTACGCGTCCTATGCCCACAATGCCGCGGCAATGTTGGCATGGCCCTGTATCCGCGCTGCCGCCTGTGCCGCCCCTCCGGCCTGCAGTCAATGCTGGCGCGGGCGCTGGTGATGGAGGCGTGGGCCGAGTGGCAGTGCCCGGGCGGCGGCTACAAGTACCGCCTCATTGTGAGAGCACGGCGTGCCCCGCGTGGGCGGCAGCGTAGGGGGCGCGCCGGGGGACCGCATGGCCCCCCGGCGGCCTTGTGGGGCTAGCCGAGCGCGTCAGGATGCCGGGAGCAGACTGGAAACATGAATGGTGCACGCGTCGTGGGCTGGAATGGCGAGCCCGGCAAGACCCAACCAGACGAGACGTTGCCGCTGCCCCCGCGCAGGTCGCTTCGCACGTGCGCCGCACGCTGCGCTCCTTCTTGTACTGCCGCTTCTCGCTGCTGTCCTTCCTGCCCGCAATGAACCCGCTCAACCTGTTCGGTAAGGCCGCCGCGCCTGCTTAGGAAGCCCTGCGCTCGCGACCGCAGCGCATCTCGCCAGCACAGCCATGGACACCACATGCGCGCCCCGCTGCGGCCATGCCCCTCCTCTCCGCGCTCCTCCCCGCAGAGTACTGTCGGCTGCTCATGTCGTACACCGAGAACCGGGTGTACCGGGTGTTCCTGCACCTGCAGCACTGCTGCTGCTCCGACGCCGCCGCGCACACCGTGGCCACCGCGGGGGTGCTCGTAGTGGCGGTGGTGAGGCAGCGCGGCTGCATGGGGCGCCTGGGGTGCCAAGCGGCCGCCTGTGTGCCAGGGGCAGCTGCGAGGGCGTGCTCAACGTGCAGCTCCATGAGCCGGCCTGCGCAGCTGGCAGCTGCGAGGCGGGATGAGCTATCAATTAAACGAGCTGACGCAGCCGCACCGACCGTGCCCACGAAGCCAACCGCATCGCATAACGCAACACACCTGCTACTGACGCCCGCACCTGGGCAACACCGCCGCGCCTGACAACCCCGGCTGCCCGCAGGCCAAGCTGGCGTTCCAGCTGAGCCTCAGCGGCCTGGCGGTGGTGGCGGTGTTCCTCAAGCTGCTGCAGCTCACGTTCCTGGGCAGCATCAGCCTGGACCACTGGCAGTTCGCGCAGGTTCGGCCCGCCGTCAGTGGGGAGGCGGAAGGGCCGCAGGGCTGTGCCGGCTGGCGGGCCCCCCTACTTGGCGCTTGACGCGGCAGGCCCTGACAAGAAATGTGCCTGCCGGACATGCCGCCCCCAGACGCTCACCTTCATCCAGTTTTTAAACAACATGGTGGGGCGTGTGGGGAAGGAAGCTGCAGCCGCCAGGCGTGGGGGCGTGCGCGCTTGCTTGCTCCTGCCCGTGCCAGCTGCACACGGCTGTGCTGACACTGCGAGCCTCGCACGCGGCAGGTGTCCCTTGACCAGTCGTACGCCTCCAAGATGATCGGCAAGTACGAGGTGCGCGGTGGCCAGGCAGCGCCAGCCCGCAGCTACTCGCTGCCCGCTGCTGTTGCACGGCCCAACCGCCAGGCTGGAAGCGCATTCCCATACCCCGACCCACATGCGCCCGCGCCCCCGGCGGCCGCCATGCGCCCGGCCCCGCAGTTCATCTTCTGCGGACTGGACGCGGCGAGCAGCTCCGAGGAGAGGCGCGCTAAGGCCTTTTTCGAGCAGGTGCGGAGGCAGCGGCTGCCTGCCTTTGCGTCCTCCGTGCCTGCGCACCCCTTGGCTCGCACGCATTCGCATTCGCAGTGTGGTGGTGGTGGTGGTGGTAACACAGCCTGTGTGCCGCCCACCCTGCGCCAACAGCTCGCCATCATGCTTCTGCGCGAGAACCGCAAGTCGCTGCTGGACGCGCTGGTGGTGTACAGCAACCTGTGCTCCGAGGAGGTGGGTGGCGGATGTGGCTCATCGGCCTCAGTCCGCGCCTTGCAGTGTTCAGTGGTGCACCGTTTACAAGCGGCTCCGCACGACGCGTCGAGTGTGCATCCGCGCTGCGGCCGCCCGAACAGATCAACCAGATTTTCCTTGAGGACGCGGTGGATCAGGAGTGGATGGACAAGGCCAAGCTGGCGCGTAAGGTATGAATCACAGAGGCACGAGGCCAATCACGCCCGCCCAGGCACGCTGGTGTCCGGCAAAGCAGGTCCCACTTGCACGCCGGATTCATGCACTTTGCCTCGTACACAAAGCCACACTGGCACGAGCTACCCAGGCGCATTGTGTCTGGTGGCTCGGGCGATATCAACGCGGGCGCCAAGTAGGGGCTTCCGTTCTCCCGCAGCAAGATCGCCACATGTTCACTGGAGCCAGGCATGAGGGCACTGCCTGCTCGGTTTCCCCAGGAGTCTAAGCGCCGCAAGGCCAAGGACGACGACCCCATCCCAGGACTGCCGCGGCGCAACACGCTCGGCGAGGGCGGCCTCGACGTCAGCGGGCGCGGCCGCCACGACCAGCAGCCGCCCGCCGCCGCGCCGCACGTGCGCGTGCAGGTGGACGCCGCCACGGGCCCAGCCGCCATGGGCCCCCTGCGCAGCGCCTTTGGCAGGCGCCGCCCAGTGCCGCCGCCGTGGCAGCAGGAGCCGCCGGCGCGGCCCCAGCCGCCACCTCCGCAACGCATGGGCCACCAAGCGGCGGCAGGCCCGCAGCAAGGAGGCGCGGCGGCAAGCCCCTTCGAGCCCGGCCCTCCACACGCCACGGCCACGGCCTACCACACGGCCTACCACGACCCCTGCCCGACGTGGGCGGGCGTGTACGCGCCCCCCCCTCCAGCGCAGCCGCCCGTTGGCGGGCCGGCACGCCGGGCGCAGGGGCCCCGGCTTTGTGGGCCAGGCGGAGCAGGTCCCGCAGAGCTACAGCGGCCGCAGGCCTCAGCTCAAGCCGCGCCTGCGGCAGCCGGCGGCGCAGCCGAAGGGCCGCCGTTCCGGCCGGGCTGGCCGCAAGGCCCTCGCTTGAGCGCGGTCAATCCACTGTACGGGCAGCAGGAGGCGTGGCGGCCAGGGCTGCACCCAGGGCAGCTGGGCCCCGGCGGTCTCAAGTCGCGGTACAGCGCGGCGCTTGCACAGATGTACGATAACGCTGGGCTCGACGACGAGTGAGATTGTGGCACGCGTGTGCCAGTGGTTGCCAATGTTCGGCGACAACCGCATAATGACCGACGGTGTTCGTCTGGTCTAGGTGGCCTCTTTCGGGGGCGAGCCATGCACCCATGCGCAGCTGGGACAAGTTGCCTGAAACAGGTTGTGTCATGGTGCTGCACGATGTCACGGACGCCTCGTGGTAGCCCACGTCGACCTCGGGCACGCCACCCGGCTGGCCCACCGTTGCGTGGCGGTCCAACGCAGACCCCTGGCCCGCCACCCGGCAGGCTGTCGCTTGCGTAGTGGTGGGTGTGCTGGTTGGGGGCCGAGGTCTGATACAGTGTCGACAATACTGTGCCTCCTTGGCGTGTCGTGGTGTTCAGAAACACCGGCCAGGGTCGTTGGTAGCGGGAAATCCCGTCACGGAATGGCCGAGTGTCTGTCACATCCTTAATATAATGTATAGGAATGCTTGAGAGGTACTGCTTGGTCCCGGAATGACCAAAGCAATCAAGCGGCTCGTAGGCGCTTGGTTAAACTCAAGCGCATTCCCCCTCACTTTACGTGCGCTCTCCGTGTCGGATGAATAGTGTTGAGGATAACAACTTCATTACAGCAGCTCTGTGGGGAGAAACATGCCCGGAAAGCTTCTGAGCGCGGTTCGCGCCCTTGGGCAACATTGGCTGTTCGCGCCCTAATACCACAGCGGCCTTCCTAGTTTCACTCTTACACAGGCAGCTAGCCGCATTTGTAGAACACATATACTGCGACGCTGCGGCTCGAGCTGCTCTCTCGTTTGACACGGCTCAAGCACTCCCTTGCCTGTTGCCCGCCTTGCCACAACCCGCGCTCCTCAACTTAGAGCTTCATACATTATCACAGCTCCTAGGACTAGGGCGGTGTGCGGTGCCCGAGCTGATCGCGCGGATGCCGACTCTGGAGCAAGCGTGAAGCCCGGCTGCGAATGGTGGACATGGACAGCGATCTCAGGCCCAGCCCCGTCCCCCGGCCGCGCTTGTTCCCGGTCGTTGGGGTTGCGCCAGGCCCACGATGCGGGCACACCCTCACGGCCATTTCGGGGCCAGAGGGCGACCTCTCCAAGGCCAAGCTCGTTCTGTTTGGTAAGAACCTACTACATGCTGGCCGGCGCTTTCGGAGCCCCCTGGCAGCCCGCGACGGCTCTGCTCCCGCCCGCAGGCGGTGCCACCGCGCTCGAGGGCTCCTCCGGCAAGGCTGAGAACCCGGCGTCTACGCCAGGGTCAGCAGCATCAGGTGTGCTAGCCCTTTGGCTTGCCAGCGCGACAGAGCAGCGGACTCAGCCCGCGTCTCGCGCTTTGTAGGCATTCGGCTCGCCGGTGCGACGAACGACGTGCACATATTTGACGTGCGCACCGGGAAATGGGAGAAAACGACACCAGCTGGAGAGCCACCCTCGCCTCGGGCTGCCCACGCGGCAGCAGCGGTGGGCAACATGGTGGTAATTCAGGTGCGCCAAGCGACATCGCGAAGCTCCTCTAAATAGTGCCGGACTGCAACTTGACATGCGCGACTGCTTACGCTCTGTCAGGGTGGTATCGGCCCGGCGGGCCTCGCTTCCGAGGACCTGCATGTGCTGGACTTCACCGACCCCGATCGCCCACGCTGGCACAGGTGTGCATAAGCAAGCAACGCGTGTGGGCTGGAGGCACCCCGTACGCACGCTGAGCACGTCGTCTAACGCTCGCAGGGTGCTGGTGTCGGGCCCGGGTCCCTCGGCACGCTATGCGCACACGCTCAGCCTTGTCGCGAACCGCTTCCTGGTGGCCATGGGGGGCAACGACGGCAAGTCTACGCTCGGCGACGCGTGGGCGCTTGATACGTCGGAGAAGCCCTACGCCTGGCGGAAAATAACGGACGCGGGCGAGATGCCATCTCCGCGGTGGGTCCCTCCCAGTTTGCGGGTTGCGCTCGGCAGGCAAAGCAGAGCGTCCATCATGCATTTGTCGGGACGTGACCGTGCCATCTGTGGGCGATCTTGGGCGCAGGATGTACGCCACAGCGGCGGCACGCAGCGACGGCCTCCTGCTCCTCTGCGGCGGTCGTGACGTCAGCGGCACGCCGCTAGGCGATGCATACGGCTTCGCCCGGCACCGGGATGGTCGCTGGGAGTGGCACTCTGCGCCGGGCGCCATGCCCACCGGCCGCTACCAGCACGGTGCCGTGTTCGTGGGCAACCGCCTGCACATCTCAGGCGGCGCCGTCGGGGGCGGCAGGATGGTGAGACGGCTGGCAAAAGGACGGGGTATCGTGTATGTGCACATGTTATAACATCGACTTAGCTCAACAATGCACATCACCCTTTCGCTGTGCTTGGTTGCGGCCTGGCGCATGACGGGGGCCATGATCCAGAGTCATATCACCCTTGCCTGCGGCTCGACATGTGCCGTTCCCGCATCCCGTCAGGTGGACGAGAGCACCTCGACGGTCGTACTGGACACCACGCACGGCTGCTGGGTAACGCCCACCGGCGGACCCAGCGGAGAGGACTTCACGCGCCGCTGCCGACACGCTGTGGCATCCGTGGGCCCGTTCGTGTTCATCTATGGCGGCCTCAAGGTGCGCAATGCGCTGGACTGCTGCTGGACCATGATGCGTGCCAATAACTCGGGCATGAAGCGTCTCGATGCACAGCGCCAGTGAGGTCAATAGATGCGGCACCGTATCGCCAAGGCAACATGCATTCCCGCCAACACAGCCCAACGCGCCCTCTCATGCAACGTCCTTCCACGCACTGACAGGGCTCCCAGCTGCTGGACGACCTGCTTGTGGCGGACGACTCCAACGGCACCGAGCTGTCTATTTTCGACCCGCGGTCCTCCGCGTGGCAGCAGTACATGGAGACCATGCACGGCAACGCCGCGGCCAGCCGCATGCTCGAAAAGGCTGCAGCCGAGGAGGCTGCGGCGGCTGCGGCCATGGCCATGCGCCGCGTACCGGCCGAGGATGACCTGCGCAGCCACGAGCAGCTGGACGGTGCTGCGGGCGGGGCAGGCGGCCGGACGTCGGACTCGCCGTCCACAAACCGCTCCAGCAGCCCTGACGTGTCCTTGGGGAAAGACCACATCCCGGGTACGACGCCGTATACGCCGGACGTGAAGCTCTGGCACCGCGCCGTCGTGGTGCACCAGGAGAACAGCCTGCGCGGCCTGGTGCGGCAGCTGTCGATCGACCAGCTCGACAACGAGGGGCGCCGTGTGAGCATTTACGAAAACGGCGGGCCGGGCGCTGGGCCTAAGGAGAAGAGCCCGCTGTTTACGCGGAGCATGTCCGTCACGGTAAGGCGGCAGCCAGGCTGCGGCTGGCTCTGGGGTAGGGCGCATAAGACGGGTTTGCTGCATGAAAGACAGGGCATGCCAAGTGAAGAGTACGTTGGCGGCCGGTCGGCGCATGATTAACGTTTCAGGCATGACGCAGCTCCTTGCCGTGCCCATGGCTGTCGTGCTGATCGGTTTTGGCCCCTTCCCAACCCAATTGGCTGCCTGCCAAGGGTGCTCAGGGCGTCCACAAGCGCGTCATCAACGAGCTGCTGCGCCCGCGGACGTGGAAGGCTCCCGAGGATCGGCGCTTCCTGCTGAACGCCAGCGAGATCGAGGAGCTGTGCAACAACGCGGAGCGCATCTTCCGGGAGGAGCCCACCGTGCTGGACGTCCGCGGTGAGCGGGCTGCTGCCACGCGAGCCTGTTGTGCCGGTGTTTGGTGGCAACTGGCGTTGCGCGCCTCGTCTTACCGTTGGCACCCTTGGCACCGTTGGCACCTTTTACAGTACTGCTGGCCAGGTTGGCGGCGTGCGTGCCAGACACCCATCCTTGTCCCCTGTCCCCTTTTCTTCCTCTTGCTTCGCAGCGCCCATTAAGATTTTTGGCGACCTGCACGGCCAGTTCGGCGACCTGATGCGGCTGTTCGAGGAGTACGGCACGCCCTCCACCGCGGGCGACATCACGTACATCGACTACCTGTTCCTGGGCGACTACGTGGACCGCGGCAGCCACAGCCTGGAGACCATCTGCCTGCTGCTGGCGCTCAAGATTGAGCACCCACGCTCCGTTCACCTCATCCGCGGCAACCACGAGGTCAGCTCACAGGCCGTCGAGTAAAGACCGGACCGATTGGCCGAATCCACCGGGGGTGGCGCGGTGTTGGGACAGGCAGGATGTAGGTCGCTTTGCTTGCACTGAGCGTGTTTCCATGCTCCTGCTGCACCGTCGGAATCTCCGCAGGCGCACGACATCAACGCGCTGTTCGGGTTCCGCCTGGAGTGCCTGGAGCGCCTGGGCGACGAGCCGGGCGTGTTCGTGTGGCGGCGCATTAACGAGCTGTTCAACTACCTGCCGCTGGCGGGCATCATCGAGGGCAAGATTCTGTGCATGCACGGCGGCATTGGGCGCTGCATCCACAAGATCGACCAGGTGCGCCCCCGCTTGGCGGCTGGCCGAGCTGTCCCCGCTGGGCTAGGCGCTGCTGTGTCCGAGGTCCTGTAGTCATGAGTTCGTGGTAGGCCGCAGCCGGCTTGTTGCTGGTTTGCATGACGCGTGGGTTTCCCGTCCGACCAACGCAGATCGCGGAGCTCAAGCGGCCCATCACCATGGAGGATGGCGGGCCGGTGCTGATGGACCTGCTGTGGAGCGACCCCACCACCAACGACAGCGTGCAGGGCGTGCAGCCCAGCCCGCGCGGCCCCGGCCTCGTTACGTTCGGGCCAGACCGCGTCAAGGAGTTCTGCAAGGTGCGGAGGCCGCAGCTGGCTATCCCAGTGCTGATCTAAATTGCTCATCCCGACAGCGTTCAAGCAAGGCGGCGAGCCTACCGTACTTGTGCTCAGCTCGGGGGCCACGGACGACCGACCCGCATGAGTCGCTTCGCCCTCACCTGCAACCCCGCCTGTTCACCCCTCCTTTGCCGCCCCACAGAACAACAACCTGCAGATGATTGTCCGCGCGCACGAGTGCGTCATGGACGGCTTCGAGCGCTTCGCGCAGGGCCACCTCATCACGCTCTTCTCCGCCACCAACTACTGCGGCACGGCCGGCAACGCCGGCGCCATCCTGGTGTTGGGCCGCGACCTGGTGATGGTGCCTAAGCTCATTCACCCGCTGCCGCCCAACACGCCGCACACGCCCGACTCCCAGGGCGGTCTGGACGAGGACCCGCCCACGCCGCACCCGGCCAACGACACGTGGATGCAGAGCATCAACGAGGAGCGGCCCCCCACGCCGCCGCGCGGCCGCCCGCACATGGGCTCCTCGCTAGAGTACTTCTAAGCGGGGCGGCGGAACGCGGCAGCAGGCGGCGGTGGCTCAGGGCATTGGCACGCCCGGCGGTGGCGGTCTATGCAGGCGTCGGCCGGGCGGCGGCATGCGGGGTCCTTGGTGGGGAGAGGCGGGAGGGCACGGGCATTAGGATGTGAGGAATGGAAGAACGGGCCGGGGGCGCGGGGGCAAGGCCAGAGCCATAGGTGGGAGGGCAGGTGAGCAGGCGTAGGCAGGTGTTCGGAGCGTCGGCGCGGGGTGCGAGAAGCGGCGGAGCGCTGCGGAGCGGAGCGGGCTCAATGGGGGGCAGCTGGCCGCCGGCCAAGCGGCGGCAGCCAGCGGAGCGGGCCGTGACGGCCCCGAGCGCGCCAGATGGCGCCCAAGTCGGTGTGGGAATGCCGCGGGCCCAGACAACCAGGGCGGGGGCATGGGCGAAGTGCCACGTCAAGCCGTGGCCCGCAGCTAGCGTGATACGGGCCGGATGCGCGGCGGTGTGCAGGCATGACGCCCCCGTCCGTGGCAGGTGTGTGAGGGGGCAGTGCGCGCCGGTCTGTGTACGTTCGTGGAGGCAATGCAAAGTATGTTGTTGCGCTTCCCAGGTTACTTCCGTGCGGGCGCGAATTTCCTCTCTCTCTCGTGTACGCACGACACTCTGTTGTGTAATTCATGAAGGGCTGTTCCGCGTACCGGTACCTTGCTTTGGGTACTTGGGCTCGGGTCCTGTTGCCTTGCCTCACCTGGTCTACACTGTTGCCGTACGCGACACGCTCTTCATCTTTCTCAGCGGTATAATGGCACACCACAGACGATTTTCGTGCGCAGCCGGCCCGCTGCCAACAGCACCCCAGTATGGGCCAGGCTTTAGACACTAACCGCGGCATGCTAGTTGGTCCCAATACTGTTTACTCCGCAACAGCATGGTCACCGCTTCGTTTATCTGTCATTATACCTGCGCTGGTGTGTATTGGGCTGTGCAAGCGACGCTAGCTCAATTGCGTCGTTTCACTGATTGCTGCCGTTTGCACACAGAACGAGGCCGCGACTATTGCTGCGACAATACAGAGGTATCAGGCTATACATACGAACTGACACATGAAGTATGCGCCGTGAATTTTGTGTGCACGGCTTTGCACCCCGCCGCTGCCCCCGGATGCCTCGCGCAGTGTGCGTTCAGCTTTGGTACCACCTGTCGAGGTCATACTAGTAGATGGCGGTAGCACCGACGACACAGTGCAGCAGGCACAGCAGCTGGGCGCCAAGGTGCGGGGGTAGCACAGGTGCATATGGACGAGGGGAGTCGACTGCGCTGGGGGGTGCAGGGCCTAAATGCGCCACACAGCACGCCGAGACGTGCTGCCTGGCGCATCCACTGCAGATCATACACTCAGCTCGAGGCCGGGGCCTCCAGCTGAACGCCGGCTGGCGGGCGGCCCATGGCGACTGGTGCTTATTCCTGCACAGCGACTCGCTGCTACCGCCAGGCTACGACGCACGCATAGCCCAGGCGCTGCGCAAGCATGAGCTTTGGTCCAGACACCGGCGCCGTGCCCGCTGGGCTGCGACACCCGCGCCAGCATCCCACAAGGGCCAGGCTTGGCGCCGGCTGGCGGTGGCCCCGCCACCTTCAGCTGGAGCAAGCCCCGTGCCGGCTGCCTTGGCCCAAGCGAGCGGCACTGCCGGCGGTAGCCAAGGCTGCCGCATGGAAAGCGCCGCGGTGGGCGGCAGCAGACACCGCGAGCCCACGCTGGCGCAGCGCAGCACAGCGGGCGGCGGCGGATGTGATTGGGAGGACGGCGGTACTGGGGGCAGTGGCTGGGCAGCTCGATGGCAGAGCCGCCCCGACGGCGGCCCGGGCTGCTCCGACGGCGACCCAACATGGGGCGCCTTCGCCAGCATCCGCACAGACGTGAGCGGCAAATGTACAATACAGCGTTGGGGGCTGCCTGTGGAGGCGGCACAGCACCCCCGGCCAGGCCGCCTGCTGCGGAAGCAGCCTGGGCTCTTGTGGCCCCAGCCGCCTCGCGCAACGGACTAGGAGCCCGCCCAGTCCACCTCCAACCCACGCCAGCGCGCGCCCCGCACCCGCCGTCCCTGTCCGCCGCCGCAGCTGCGCAACCCTTTGCTCCGCTTCGCACTGACGGCGAGCGTGGAGCTGCGCACGCGGCTGCTGCACCGGCCCTATGGCGACCAGGCGCTCTTTATCCGGCGTGACGTACTCGAGGTGCGCGAGGCACGGTTGCCATCTTGATGGGTGTCTATCACACTGTCGTACATAACTATGTGTGGCCATCTATGTGAGTTTCTCATGTTATGTCGGCCGGACCGGGCGCCTCAGTTTGCGCGTGCGGGGCTGCCTGCGGCGCCCGCTGTGCGGCATGCGCAGCAGCAGCAGCAGCCGGTTCAGAGCGGTGCCGCGCCCGCACGCCGTCCTGCTTCTCTCAGGCGTGTAGCGGCTTCCCGGAATGGCCCATGCTGGAGGACCTGGACTTGGTGCGGCGCCTGGCCCAGGTGGGGCCGAGGGTGGGGAGCGTGACCGAGCGACGGAGTGACGAGGACCTCACGGCTCGCTGCCTCGCCGCTCGGTTGGCGTGCCGCGCAGGACCAGCCGCCGGCCATCGTGGACGGAGTGGTGCAGACCTCGGGCCGGCGGTGGAGGACGGTGGGCTTTCTGCGCACCACCCTCATCAACCAGGCAGGCCGAGGGAGGGCAGCGCAAGGGAGGGCAGGGCAGCTGATGGCAGGGAAGTGGAGGCGCAGCACAGCACCGAACCGCCGCGCTCGCCGAGCGCCTAGCCGGTACCCGCGCAACGCCAGCCCAAGCTGCGCTGCTGGCCCTGCTTGCCCGCACCCGCTTGCAGGCCGTCCTGGTGGGCTACGCGCTAGGCATGTCCCCGGTCACGCTGACCTCGTGGTACCGCGGCGCCACGCCGAAGCGCGCGTAGCAGCGCCAAGCCGGCAGAGGAGACCGGCTGGTAGCCTGGGACCCACCGGCGGTGCGGGCGGCAGGCAACGACTACAAGCGCATGCGTCGTTGTTTAGGCTGCTGGAAGCGCAGGCATGTAGCAGCGCGGGGCCACTGGGTGCCTGTGCATGCGCCGGCGCACTGCGGGCCCGGGCCGGAACGTTCCTCCTCCTTGACGAGAGGGCAATGAACGGAGCGCGGCTGCGCTGAGAGGTCAGGCGGCGACGGCCGATGTCCAGTACCGTACATATCGCTGCGCACCGCGGCGAGGCAGAGCTGTTGGCATGCCGCAGCTGTTGGCATGCCGCAGCTGTTGGCATGCCGCAGCTGTGGCTCTAGTGTGATGCATGGCCATGTTGTGGTTGGCGGCTGCCGCGGAGGACTCCTGAGTCGCCCAGATTGTGCAGCCGGGGCACTGAGGGGCAGGCGCCATCCGGGCGTTGGTGTGCTTAAGTTGTGGGTGTTGCGTCATGGAGCTTTCAATGATCAATGAGCGTGGAAACCAGGATCAGCGTGAGCTTGCATTGAAGATGTCAATCGTAGTCACTCGCGGTCGCTCACAGCTGCATGGACGCACACGGCGGGGTGTGTTTTGGATAAGCCAGCGGCGTCGTAGTGAGCTGTGGGAACGATCCTGGCGTCAAGTGCATGGCGATATAGCATCCACCGCGTAGTACACGTAGCGAAGGGGCCGCGTGCGGCGCCGACTGAGGGTTTCAGGAATTCAGAGCTTTGGCCTCACCACCTCTCTGCAGTGATGTCTTCCAACACAGTACAGGGGTCACGTGCCATCAGACCGCGGGTTGCACACGGGGTTGCCGCATTGCCACGTTTGTTGCTCAGAGCTGACGTGCTTGTTGTCAATTACCTGAAACGTCAGTGGCTACAGTGATCGTCTGGGCTGCGCAGCTTGTGCCTGCATTAAGATAGCATCTCCTAACACTCCTGCCCATCCTCTCCCCAGACACTCGTCCCCTGACGAGCCAGTGACACTCCAAAGCGTTCCGAGGGGCTGATATATTTACACGGGGAGAGGCCCGTGAGAGATGCCCACCCCAAAATGGCGCGCCTCCGCATTTCGGGAGGACCCGCCCCCGCCTGCTCCTAGCCGAGCCGGCGCGCCGCTCGTCCGCGGGCGCCCACACCCACACCTCCTGCTCCACAGCTCTCACATCTGCTCGCCTACACCACGCACCACAACTCGCTGTCGCGTCAAATGTCAAGGGGTCATCGTGTCCGGAGGTGCGCGGCACACAGGCACTCTTCATATGCGCGAGCGGTCCCGTCCCCACGCGTCGAGACGGAGCGGACCAGCGTCCTCCGCCGTCCACCCGTCCCTATCCGTGCAGTCCAATGCAGCGATGGCGGCTCGCGCCATCCACAACAAATAGAATTAGGTGGGTCATTCTCTAGATCCGTCTACTGGGTCAGGGCGGCCGCGGCGCGGCACCCGAGCAGGCCGGCCACACGGAGCGCGATGCGTGCAGTACGACACAGCGCGCCCAGACGCGTACCTGGCCGGGTGCACAAAATCCCCAGTTGCCAGGGGCCCACACCGGGCGGCACCTGCCGCCCACCATGCGCGCCTCCGCATCATCCTCCGCCGCGCAAAGCACACTCTGCACTCAACACGCCAGGCTCACGCCACGGCTCAACAGCACACACAAAGAGGCTCACACGCTGATCACAACGCAGCCGCTTACGCGGCGGCGACGCGCTCCTCGTTGGCCTTGGAGCCGAAGCTCACGTCCACGCTGTTGCTGTTGGCGCTGCGCAGGGCGTTGGAGCGCAGGATGCTGCTCACGGTGCGCACCAGCAGCTTCACGTCGTCCAGCGGGTTGCCGGGCACCACCGTCTTGTACAGGTAGCTGTCGAACGTCATCTTCTGCACGTAGCTGTCCTCGCACAGCTCCACGAACGCCTCGCGGGCGGGGTTGGAGCTGCAAGGGTGGACACACACGGGGGGCACGTCAGGCGCCGCTGTGATACACCGCTTCCCCATGTTCGGCCCATCCTCCGTCGGCGCTCGCTAGCGCTCCCCATCATCTTATGACTGGGCTCACCGGTAGAAGACCTTCTGCAGGATGTCCAGCACCTTGTAGGTGGCCCAGTACTTGCGGTCCCACTTGTCCAGGTAGTCGCGGATGGCGCTCTCGCCGCACATCTTGGTGCCGTTGGCGCTGCCGGCCACAATGGCCTCGGCGCACATGCGGCCCGACTTGGCGGCGAAGTAGATGCCCTCGCCAGAGCACTTGGTGACGTAGCCGGCGGCGTCGCCGACCAGGGCCACACGGCCCTTGCAGCGCCGCGGGCGGGGGTGCTCAGGGATGGGGTGCGCCTCGACGCGGATGATCTTGCCGCCCTCGGTCTTGACCTTGGAGCGGTCGCGGGTGGCCTGCTGGTACTGCTTGATGGCAGTCTTGTTGACCACCGTGCCCGTGCCCACGGCGACGTGGTCGTACTTGGGGAACACCTGGGGAGGAGCGGTGGGGACGGGCCATGGGGGGCGGGCAGCGTCAGCGCCGGATTGGTGACAGGATTTACGAGGACAGCAGCGCGGCGGCCGCACGGCCTTTCCATTGTCGTGGCATTGCAGTTCGGCCGTTCTACATCCACAGCGGCGCATGCCTGTCATGGACTGCGAACCCCGACTGCGAGGGGACCCCGCCCAGGTATCTTACCCAGCCGTAGAAGTCGGGCGACACGTCGTCACCGACGTACATCTCCGCCAGGTTCTCGTAGTACTTCATCTTGTCGTCGGGGATGCGGATGCGCTCTTGGAAGGCAATGGCGTAGTCGTACTCGCCGGCATCAATCTCCTTGGCGATGCGGCTGTTGGCGCCGTCGGCACCGATGATCATGTCGACCTGAAAAGGGAGAGAGGAATGAAGGGGGAAGTGTTCAGGCCAAGAAGTGATGTCACCAGGGTAGAGAGGGGGTGCAAGGATGCCACGGATTCCAGTTAGGCCGTGTGCATCTAGCAGGAGGGGACATAAGCAGCAGTTCTAGATGCTAGCAAGCATGTTGACGCTGTCACGAGGTGAAGCGCGCCCGTGAAGATACGCCAAGTACAGGTTGAGGAGCAGCTGCGTGGCACAGGGCACGGTGCCACAAACCCTGGGCAGGACTCTTCGGGCCCTGCCCAGCCCCCGGTGCCGCGCCCCTGCGCACCTCCAGGGTGGCGGGGGTGCCCATCTTGCCACCATCCTCGTAGCTGTTGTAGTGGATGGTGAAGGGGCCGTCAGAGCCCTGCTGCTCGCTGCGCATGAACAGGCCGTTCACGACGTTGGCGCCCAGCTTGGTGGCGCGCTTGCGCAGGTAGTCGTCGAAGACCTCGCGGCGGCACATGCCAATCCACTCGGTCTCGCTGAGCGTCTTGCCGACGTCCACCTCGCGGTTCGAGGGGGAGATCATCTTCATCTTCGTGACCTTGCGGTCAATGATCTCCATCGGCAGGTCGAACTCCTCAACCATGCACAAGGGAATGGCACCACCGCAGGGCTGCGGGGAAAAGGGGCGAAGAGCAAGGTCGCGCAACGCATGGCGTGTCGCGACCGAGGGCCACACCGACCCAGTAGGCTACTACCGGATCTTCTTGCTCAATTGTACCTATCGCTAATAGCACTATGCAGAGGAGCAGGAGAATCTATAGATCAAGGTCCGAGGGCTTAGGTCGGCGACCCGGCAAGCATGTACCTTGCAGTTGTCGAGCTTGCGCTCAATCAGGAAGGTCTCCACGCCGCCCTTGGCCAGGGTCTCAGCAGCGCAGGCGCCCGAGGGGCCACCACCGATGACGGCCACGCGCAGCTTGCGACCCTCCAGGGCAGCGCCATCCTTCACGGCGAAGACGGCCTGAACAGCGCGCGACACGCCGCGCTTGCCGCTAGCCGCCAGCACGCGCTGGGGCACGCTGACGCCAGCGAAGCCCGAGGCGGGCAGCTGAGCACCAGACACCTTGCGAGCGCCGGTCGCCCGGAAGGGGGCGACGCGGCCCGAGGCCGCCTGGCGGGTAGCCGACTTGCCGCTGACCGTGTTAGCGAGGGCCATTTTTGTGTTTGGCAAGTAGGTACTGCAACTGGTAAACGCTCGGCGAGGGCATATGGCTTCACATCGATCGCGACATGGGGCCCCATTGGGGCAGATCTGACCAAAGAAGCCCTTGCACAGCGAAGGGACGCTTGAAACGAGCTACATCAGCAATTCAAGCCAAGCGCTGCAGTAGAGGGGCTGAGGGACCAAAGCGACCAGCATCCCGTGTCAAGGGCCCACACCAAACCCTCCGGTTGCTTTGAAAAACGATGGCTCCAAGTTTGAAACACAAGCAGCAGCTCTGATGCGAGAGCGACCGAACGCAACACCTCCAACCGCCCGACATCGGAGTACGCATCCGTGTTCGGGGCGTCCGAAACCCGCTCGGCCCCTGCTCGCGCACCCGGCCAGCGCGAGACGTCATAGCCCTGCGTGCGGACAACACAGGGCCAGCATCGCATCGCACCTCACTGGCGTCCCAACCGCCCTGCCGGAGCGCGGTTCAGCGTCCCCAAGGCGGCAGGAGCACCACAGCACTGCCGTGTGCCCCCAGGCACGCACGCACACACGGCCCGGCGTCACGTGGACGAAGCACGTGCGACCAAGCGGGGCTTGCGGGTTGACGCCTGCCCAACCCTCCAGCAACACGGCACGGCCGACACACGTGCCACCCCCCTTGCGGGGCCCGGCGCGGACCACACTCTCAAAGCACCACCCCAGCGCCACCACACGACCTCGCAGGGCTGCAACGCGCGCGTGGTGCGGCGCCTCCGAGCACCGCGCCGCCTCACTGCTCCTCACGCAAACGTCGCCGCCGCCGCGATGGTCTGCGGGAGGGCAGGCGAGGGCACATGCAACAGTCGCGAACTTTAGCGCCACTCGCACGCGCCGGTACTGCCGCGGGTCCGCCAGGCAGGCAGGCTGAGGCTGCACGGCAGCCAGGTCATGTGCCGTACGCCAGCGGCTGTTCTTCAATACGGCAGTGCGCTCAGGCACCGGTAGTAGCTCGATGACACGGGTGCGCCGCCGCCCCGGCAAGCCCGTCCAGGCCCCGTGCCTCCACCCCCCTCGCCCCCAGCCCTTACCCGGAGGTCCGCCAGCAGCTGCGCAGCGCTGCAGCCCACCACCGCCGCCGCGGCCGCCTGTACGGCACGCGGCAGATACGGGAAGCTGTACAGCAGCTGGCCGTCCAGGATGCCGGAGGCGTGCGTGGCACCGGCGCCGGGCGTGCCGGGGGGCCGCGGGCCGGGCGGTGGCGGGAAGGCGTGGTGGCGCTGGCCCCCTCCCAGGATCTTGGGGATGCGCACAAAGCGGTGCCTGCGTGGGGCGGGCGGGTAGGGAAGGGGTGTACACTGTACAGTGGGGGGATGCGCGGTGTAGGGATGCTGAGCGCACTGGCTCAAGCCCGCTAGGCAAAGAGGACAGGAATCGGCGTCGTCCGAGGGGGGAGGGGGGCCAGGGGCCACTCGGTGAGGGTGCGGTGCAGGGGGCAAGGGCCAGGAGCAGGGGGCACTCCTGCGAGCACATGCAGTGTGTGCGGTGTGCGGTGTCGTGGCGACGGCCCGGGCAGGCGGGAGCGCTGCCGGGAGGGCGTGCGCGCGGCCGGGACGCCAGGGACGGAATCCAGGGAAGCCTAGGGCGGGACCCAGAAACGCCGCGGAGGGGATCCAGGGACGCCAAGAAGGGGATCCAGGGACGCCAAAGACAGGAACCAGGGATGTCAAGGACGGGATCCTTGGACGCCAAGGATCCGGGGACGAGGACGGGACCTAGGGGCGCCACGTGGTCCACGGGCGCTTAAGGGCGGGATCTAGGGATCTATTGCCAAGGGCAGCGTCCATGGAACGGCAAGGACGAGATCCAGGGACGCCGTGGCCACGCCGGCTCCGTTCGCTGCTCGGTACAGGAGGCCTTGTGTGGGCGCCGACGGGCGAGGGCCCCCCTACTGCAGCCCGCCCCCTGCCTGCGCCCGACGGGCCCCGCCACTGCATGTCTGCAGCCCGCTGCCTGCCTGCGCCCCAGCGATAACTGCCGCGACAAACCCCGGGGTGGGGAGCCGGCGGGCGGGGCGGCCCCACCTGAAGGACCTCGGGTTGAGCCCCGCCGTGTGCTGCAGCGCCGACGTGAGGTGCGCCTGCAGCGCCGCCAGCCGCTGCGCCGCGGCGGGGTCGCCCACCGGCGCCACCAGCGCCAGGCCGCCCTCTGCGGCGCCGCACAACAGGCCGTGCCTGGCGGGGGGAAAGGGAGGGGGACGACAGAGGGGCGACACGGGGGTTGGGTGGGTGGATGATGGGTGCAAGGAGGCGGCACGGGTTATGGAGCAGGGGCGGCAAGGGGCGTGGAGCGGCGGGGCAGGTCGAGCAGTGCGGCGGCAGCAGAGTGAGGGCGGCAGTGCAGGGCCTGGCACCCCGGTCAGCCCTCCCAACCCCAGCCCCCGCCGCTGCCGCCAGGGCCCCCCACCCCCCGGCCCCCAGGCCGCCGTACCTGTTCTTGCCGTCGGCGGTGGCCAGCGGCAGCGACACGGCGGCGCTCAGGCGGCGCCCCACGTGCAGCAGCCCAAGCGGCGCCAGGCGCTGGCCGGCCCAAAAGTCGGCGTTGGTGTTGCGCGTGCCTGGCAGGGGGGGTGGCAGGGCGGGGGTTGGGGTTCGGGCGGCGGGGAGCGGCGGCGCAGAGGGGGCGCGTCGCAGCGCGGCGCGGCGCGAGCGGCGGCGGCGCACACCGTGACGGCAGCGTTGTCGCGGTTGAGCGGCGGCAGGCGTATGTGGGCTGGGGAGTCCGGCGCGGCAGTGACGCTTATCCCGTGCCGAAACCCCGACCCGTCGCTCAACCCCGCCCCGCCCCGCAGCCCCGCCTTGGCTCCCTCCGTCAAACCGCGGCCCCTCCCGCCCCGGCCCCAACCCCGCTCCCTCTCCCAGTCACCGTAAAACTCCATGAGCTGCAGGCTGCCGGCTGCGTCCGCCGCCATGAACTGCAGCTTGGGCTCGTTGATCACCGCCCCCGCCGCCACCACGTCGCGGCAGTCAAAGTCCTTGGCCATGAAATCCAGCCGGCGGTTCGCCTCCTGCGGGGGAGGGTGGAGGGGGTCAGAGGTGGGGGAGGGGGCGCGTGTGTTCGTAATAATCAACATATGCCCGACGTGTGTGTTCACGTGATCAGAAGAACAGAACCCCAGACGCGGCACAGCACGCCCCGGGTAGAATGGCGCGTCGGCCGTGCGCAGAGGCAATGCGGCGAAATGCGCCAGTGCAGAAGCGAGGCCCAGCCTCCCCCGGGTGTATGCTTTATGGGGACCGGACTACACGACGCAGATCTTTGCGTGCCTTGGGACGCGTGTTGCTAGCCAACCCTGAACTCCCAGGCCCCGATAACCCTGCCGACCGCGCCTCTCCCCTTCGCCCCTTCGCCCCTTCGCCCCTGCCTCCCCTACCCCCTACCTTAAGAAGCACAGCTGCCCCCGCCCGCCGCCCCCCTCCCCCCCGTGTGCGCGCCACTGGCGCCGCTCCTGTCCCCAAAGCGCCCAGCTGCAGCGCATGCAGCTCTCGGGGGCAGGCGGGCGCCCCCTGCCTCCTTTCCCCCGCGCTCTGCTCTCGCCGAGCACCCGTACCTCACGCAGCATAGCTCCCGCTCTGTGAGCGCCTAGCTCCCTCCGGGTCCCGCCCAACCCTCCCCCTGCCTGCCCGCTGCCCCCGCCCTGCCTTTCCCCCCGCCAGCCCCCTGCCTTCCCTCTTCCGCTCTGCCTTCCCCACTGCCTCCCCCCTGCATCCCGCCTGCCGTGCCGTCCCCGCGGCCCTCTCCTCCCCGCCCCCGCTCACCGAGTACCTCAGGAAGTACAGCCCCTGGTGCACGTCCGCGGCCAGCAGGTAGTCCTTGACGGCGGTGAGCGAGGTGATGAGGTGCGGCAGGTCGAAGAAGGCGCACTTCTCCAGCGAGTTGCCTGCGCGGGAAGGGTGGGGGGGGCAGGGGGTACAGGTACATTGGGTTGAGGATGCGACATCAGGGAGGAGGCGCATGGGTCAAGCGGGCGCAGCAGCGGGCTGGGGAAGCACCGGCGCACAACCCGCGACGCAGGCTGCTCGCCGGTCGAAGGGCACGGCGCCATGGGCCCTGCCCGGCCAAGTTTTCCCTTCATGGGCCCTTCCCTCCCCCAGTCATCCTCCTCCGCCGAGCGGGCGATCGGGGTCGGCGGTCGGCTCTTGCCTGATGCGCCCTGCGCCCCGCGCCACTCGTACATCTCCACCCGGTTGCCGCAGGCCACCAGAAGCTGCGACTTGAACTCCTGCACGCTGCGGGGCCGAGGGGTGGGCAGTCAGGGGGGAGGTGCTGGCGGTCAGGGGGGAACATGTTGGCAGCCCGGGGAAGGTGTTGACAGTCAGGAGCGAGAGGGCGGGGGAGGCCGTGGGGCCGGGGGGGGGGCGGGGCGTGGGAGGGGCCGGAGGCGCGCGAGAGCGGGCGGGGGACGGCAAGGAGGTGGGGAGGAGACATCGGACGGGGGCAGGAGGGCAGGAGGGCAGGAGGGCAGGAGGGCAGGAGGGCAGGAGGGCAGGAGGGCAGGAGGGGCCGCAAATCGTTGCGCGGCTGCCGACTGAGCGGAGGAAACCGGCCGTCAACCCTCCCCCCCACCAGTGCGCTCTGCCTCGTGCCCCCGTCCCCCAAAGCTCATCTCCCATTGCATACCCCACCTTCCGCCGCTTTCGCTCCTTCCCCCTCCCCTTCCCCACCGCATCTAGCCTAGCTTGAGCCAGCGCGATCACCCTCCCAACACCCTCTCCCATACCCCCGCCTCACCTGGTTACAGCGGACGCCATGTCCCTCATGCCCACCGGCGCGGCGCTCCAGCGGCGGCTGAAGTGGCCGCCGCCCAAGTCCACCGCCTCTGCAGACACCTGCACAGCCGAGGGGGAGCGGGGCGACGGGTGTGCGGTGGGGGGGGGGCAGGGAAGGTGAGGGAAGGTGAGGGAAGGTGAGGGAAGGTGAGGGAAGGGGACGGTGGGGATTGGAAGGGCGGACAGCCCCTTGCGTCCCACGGCCGCTTGCGTCGGCCCCGCTGCCCAGGGCCCCTTCCCCGGCCCCACCTGGAACAGCAGGATGCGGCCCAGGCAGGGGTGGTCCTCGCCTAGGGGGGGCCCAGGCGGAGGGCGGCGAGCAGCAGGGCGTCACCGGCAAGACCCCGGGGCCAAAGGGGTGCGCGGCTTCAAGGATGGGAACAGAGAGGGTCACGCCCCGCACCGCATGCCGGGGTGCGTGGTGGCGGCGGTGCGCTGGCACCCTCTGGCACCGCAGGCGGCGGCCGGCAGGCCCCCGGGCTGGGGCCTGCAGGGGTCCTGCCCTGGCCCCCTTCGGCCGCTCCCTTCCCGGGGCCCCTTGGCCCCTCCCTCCCCGGGGCCCCTTCGGCCCTCCCTTCCCGGGGCCCCTGCAACCAGCCCCCTTTTCCCCCCCTCCGCAAACGCCCCGGCCCCGTGCCGCCCTACCCAGCGGGAAGGCGGTGCCCACCGCCAGCAGCGCGTCGGTCTCGCCTGCGGGCGAGTAGCTGGTGGTCAGCAAGGGGCAATAGCATACGGCATACACGCTGTAGCGTGTAGCACATCAGCTATTGCGTCCGCAGCGCAGCGGCTGCCGAGTGTGGACGGCCGCAGGCAGGTCGCGGAGTCGGCCCCCCAGCCCAGCAGAGGGACCCCGCCACATCCTCCGCCAGCGCCGTGCGCTGTAGGTGGCGTCGTGCAGACCACCCCTGACCCCACCCTCGTAGCTGGCTACGTCATAGTAGGGCCCCACGCCCACGGCCCAAGCACGCACCCGTGACCGTGTTGCGCAGGTAGACGATGCGCAGGCACAGCGCCTGCTCGCCCGCCGGCAGAGGGGCGCTGGTCCACAGCTTGCCGCAGCCCGAGGGCTCCAGCAGCCGCAGCTCCCACACCTGGGGTGGTGGGGGTGGTGGAGGGCAGGGGAGGTAAGGGAGGCGCTGGTGCAGGATTGGGCCCTAGGGAGGGGAGACGGCGCGGGCGTGGACGTGCAGGCAGAGGGGCCTAGAGCTGGTGGCGGGACGGGTCGAAGGGGGGCCGGCTCGGCGGCCGTGCCACCCTCCGCCGAAACCCTCCGCTGAAACGCTTGGAAACGCAAAGAAACGCCTAAAGTCGCCTGGAAACGCCCGAAACGCCTGAAAACGCCTAACAACGCCTAAACCTGGGTCTCTTGCCCTCGCTCCCACCAGCAGCGCACCTCCTCACGCCCCCTCGCTGCGGCGGCCGCGCCCGCGGCGGCGTATGCGGCGGCGGCGTGGGGGTCGCCCCCGGGCTCCTCGGGGGGAGGGCGCGGCCTGCGAGGCCCCAGGCGGCGGCGCACGTAGCTCAGTGGGCGCCGCCTAGCCGCCCACGTGCATCCACATACATCCTACAATCCACAAAAAGCCGCCCCTGTCCGTTACAGCGGACCTGCGGCATCCGCCCTCCCCCTACTGCGCTATGACCCACATACTCCCCTCACTCCCCCCACCTGCTGGGCGCCATTTGCAAGGTGATGGCCGCCAGTAGGCAGGCCCCCCCCCCTACACGAACACCCTCCCCTCTACCTTTCCCCCTTCACTCCCCCTACCTGCTGGGCGCCATCCGCGAGGTGATGGCCGCCAGCAGCCCCGCGTCCCGGAACCAGGCCAGCCGGTGCGGCGTGGCCCGCAGCGGCACCCGGCGGGCCACCCAGGGGCCCTCCAGGCGGCAGCCGGGCTGCAGCTGGCACACCTTGAGCTGGCCGCCGCGGGAGGGGGCGGCGGAGATGAAGCCCTGGGGGGCGGGGTGGAGGAGGTGGGAGGGCGTGGGAGGGGGCAGGGGCGGGGGCGGAGAGGGGCGTCGGTTGGGGGGTTGGAAGGGAGGGGTGGCGGTGGCCGGCTGCAGGGCCGGCATGCCGTCAGCCCGCAGCGCCGCCCCGTGCGCGGGGGCCGCTTCCCCCCACCCAGATACGCCCGCGTCCCCTGCCGCACCGCCTCCTCGGCTTCCCCCAACCCCCATACCTCCGAACCCCCATGCCTCCGACCCACCAGCAGACAGCTGGTTTGGAGCACACGGCCCCGCGCACCCCAACCCAAAGCCGCCAAAGCCCCAGGCCCCCAGTCCTCGACACTCCCCGGGCCTCCATGCCTCCCTCCCCACCAGCGGGCAGTTGGCGTTGTGGAAGGGCGTCATCCCCGCCACCGGCCCGTCCGCCCACATGGGGTGCGGCACCAGGCCGCCGCGCGAGGCCACCAGCCACAGCGGCCGGGCGCCCGCCACAAAGACGCCGCTGTAGGAGGGACCCTGGCTCTGGGGGTGGTGGAGGTTGGGTGGGAATGGGTGCCAAGGGAAAGGGGGGGCCAGGGTTGGGCCTTGTGCGCCACGACAAGGGGGGCCCTGGCGTGGCGGGCGACGAGTGCGCGCCCTCCAGTGCAGCGCCTCGCAGGTACGACCCAGCAACCGTACCGTGGTGGCGGGGTCCGTGTACGCGAGGTGGTCGAAGCGCACCATACGGCCAGAGCCCGGGGCGGACGTGGCTCCCGGGGCCGCGGGCGCGGGGCCCTCGTGCGAGAGGCACTCGAGCGGCAGGCGGCGGAAGGCCAGCGGCTGCTGCGAGGCGCCGCCGGGGCCGGCCGCCTGCCAGCCCGGGCCGCGCGGGTCGAGGGCCGAGGAGGTGGCGTGGCCGTCGGGGCCGCGGCCGCTGGGGCTGAAGGCCTGCGCGCGGAGGCCGGGTGTGGGAGGTGGTACGGAGTGGGTAGAGGTTGCGAGAGCAGTGACCAAGGTCCCAGCGCAGGCAGCAGTCCCAAGCTCCCGCGCGTGGGGTCAGGCGGCGTGCGTGCGGCGGTGCGGAGCTAGCACAGATGACCGGGAGCATGCGGACAACCCGAGCCAGCGCCATGTCCAGAGCCCAGGACCCCCCAGCCGAAGCCCTGAAGTCACCAGCTACGGTGCCCCTCCCGCCACTGCCGCGCCGCCACAACCCTTCCCGCAACCCCGGTCGCCCCGCCCCCCCCCCGCTGGTACGGCAGCAGGCTGCCAACCCAACCCCGTCACCCCGTCACCCGCTTCCCCACGCCGTGCCGTACTCGTAACGCCTGCTCGTAACGCCCGCCCCCCACCTGGTACGCCAGCAGGCTGCCGCTGGCCGTGAGCGCCAGCAGCACAGGCCGCTCGCAGTCGGGCAGCCCGCCCGCGCAGCCGCCCTGCGGCCAGCGTTGGCGGCGGCCACATGGGGGCGACATTGGGGAGAGGGTGTGATGCCTTGCCGTGCGTACCCCTGGTCAGCGAGCCCCTGGCCGGTGTGCGGGGGTAGCGCAGTGCAGCGTAGCGGCCATGCCGCCAGGCCCAGCACAGCCGCAACACGCGGACAGCGACGTCCCCCAGACGACCGCCGCCGTGCCGCCGCGCGTACGTGCCGTGCCTGCGGCCCGCCGCAGCCGAGGGCGCGCCCTGCCAGGCCTAGCGTCGCCGTTGAGACCACCGCAGCCCACCGCAGCCCACTCACCCTGAACGACTCGAGCCTCAGCTCCACGATGCCCTCGCCCTCGGCCGGCGCCGCGCCGCCGCCGGCCGCTGCGCCGGCGGCGGCCGCCTCGCCGCCGTCCCCAAACATGTCGTACATGTCGTACATCATGCTGGGCCCGCCCGCCAGCACCTCCTCGGCGCCCGCCAGCCCCGAGCTCTGAAACACCAGCCCCATGCCCGGCAGCGAGTACGCCTCGAGCCGGCCCGACGCGCGGCACACCCACACAAACACACCGCAGCCCTCCGCAGCCCCCTCCGCCCCCTCCCTATCCCCATCCCCCGCCTCCAGCCCCAGCTCGCCGCCGCCGCCGCCGCCTGCGGCGGCGGCGGCGCCTGGCGGCGCCGTCACGGCCGCGAGCCAGCCGGTCTCGTCGCGGAAGAGCGCGGCAGCGGCAATGCGCTGCTGTGGGCTGCGGCCGGGGGCCGCCAGCAGCTGGTCGGCGGCGGCAGGCGCCAGGGCCAGGGTCATGGACAGGGGGTCGCCCTGTAGCAGCGCTGCGGTGCCGTCGGCGAGGGTGACGAGGACGTAGGGGTCGGCGGTCTGGCGGCGGGCGGAGGGGGCGGTGGGCAAGAGGGAAGGGAGAGGGGTTGGGGGAGGGCGTGCCCGCTGGCGGTCGCGGCTGCGCTGCGATGTGCAGCAGCGCCCGACAGCGACA
>BDDC01000160.1:23507-55590 GCA_001662425.1 Chlamydomonas sphaeroides | reverse complement strand
TGCGGGAAGGGGGGGGGGGCGGGGGCGGGGGGCGGGCCCCATGGGCGGAACGCAACACCGACACAGGGCATGACTGGCGCCGCTAGCCACGGCATTGTTGCCAACACAATACCCACCTGCATGCCGGTGATGACGGGCGGGGGCGCGCCGTCCTTGGCGCCCAGCGCCGCAGCGCCCAGCGTCTGGGGGCGGGGCCGGGATGGGCCGGGGCGGGCCGGGGGACTCAGGGTCATGGGAGGCAGGGCAGGGAGGCAGGGCAGGGTGCGGCAGCGGCCCCCCGGCGCGCTCCTGCACGCCCACACGCAGGCTCCCTGCCTGCCACCCCGTCAGCTCACCGGCCCCCCCCCGGCCCCAGCGCACCTGTGCCGCCATCTCCAGCAGCTCCCCCGTGGTGAGGTCCTGCAGCAGCGACATGCCCTCCAGCACCCGCAGGCCACCGGGGCAGGCCTGGGGGACAAGGAAAAGGAGACAGAGGATGGGAAAAAAGCCGCAAAGGGAGTGGGTCAGGGGTGGCATGAGGTATCCGGAGCAGAGGAGCGGGCGGCAGGAGCGCCGGGGACAGCGTTGCGCATCCTCCCGCCCCGCCCTGCCCGGTCCGACCGGCGCTCAGCTGGTGTGTAGGGCCCTCGCCACCAGGAGCTCGCGGCAGTATGCAGTATGTACGGTAGCATGTACGGTACGGCATGGTACGGCAGCACTGCGGGGGTGTGGGGTCCGCACCTGCACGATTGCTGCGCTGTGCCACAGGTTGCCCGCCGCCAGGGTGGGCTGGCTGGTGATGAACTCGCACTCGGGCCTGCGGACGCAAGCGGGCCGGGCACACGCGCAGCGGTCGGCTGGAGGTGGCGTGCAGGGACATGGAGGAGGAGGAGGAGCATCGAGGAGGAGGCGCGTGGAAGCGGGGCTGCAACGGGGCCGCAAGCGAGGTCGGGGGCCGCCTGGCCCACAAGATGCCTGCCAGTGGTGAGCCCTGCTCCCGAGGCAACGGGCCCCCTGCAATCCAACCAAAAAAGATACGATATGCTCGCACGGCAACACATCCTCCTGCCAATATTCTTTGCGCTATTCATGTCTCGTGAAACCGGGCCTCGTTGGCGCGCCCGTTGCACAGGTTCACACGGGCACCACGTGCGCTTGTCAGCTGACGTAATCGACTACGGTAGTTTGTGCGCCCGGACACGTGCACACTCGCCTGTCGCCCAACCCCGTCCCTCACTTTTTGCTCATGTCCTCCAGATCCCCGCCGGCGTGCAGCACCACGGTCCGCGAGCCGCCCAGGGAGATGAGCACGTAGGCGTGGTGCGGCGGTGGAGGAGGGCCGCGGGGCCCGGCGGCCGGCGGCGGCGCAGCGGCGGCGGCGGGGGCCGCCGCCACGATGGCGCCGGCGTCGCCGCCCGCCGCCGCCGGCCGCGGCGACGGCGAGCGAGGCCGCTTGACGCCAGCGGCGGCGGTGATGGTGCCGTCGGCGCCGTCCGCCGGCGGCGGCGCCGGCTTGGCCTCGCCGTCGCCTGCGGCCTCGGCTGGCCCGGCGGCGGCGGCGGGCTCCGGCTCTGGCTTGATGGTAGCGGCGGCGGCGCCGTCAGCAGCAGTGGCGGCGCCGCCGGGCGGCACATCCGGCGGCTCCGGAGTCATCTCCACCGTCGCGGGCCGGCCGCCGTCGGCCTCGTCCTCGTCCCCAGCGGCACCGCCCGCCGCCGCAGCCGCGGCTGCTGCTGCGGTGGCCGCGGCGGCGGCCTCAACCTCGACCGCATCGTCGTCCTCCGTACGGTGGTGTACGGCAAAGACTGCCGTGATGCCGGGTAGGTTGACCTCCGTGATAACGTCGACCAGCAGCCCCTGGCGGGCCATCACGATGGCGCCCGTGTGCGCCTGGTCGGGGGGCGGGGGGCGGGGGGCGGGGGGCGGGAGGCACAAGGGAGCTCGTACGACGTACGGCACACGGCTTACGGCACACGGCACACGGCTTTCGGCTTACGGCACACGGCTTTCGGCTTACGGCACACGGCTTACGGCCTACGACACACGGCTTTCAGCTTACGGCACACGGCTTTCAGCTTACAGCACACGGCTTTCAGCTTACGGCACACGGCTTTCAGCTTACGGCACACGGCTTTCAGCTTACGGCACACGGCTTTCAGCTTACGGCACACGGCTTACGGCACGGTGCAGCAGCATGAAATTCCGGCAACGAAGTCATCCGCCGGAGGGCTTCAGAAAAGTCAGCCAATGGCCCCATATCGCCCATGTGCATCCCAACCCTTCCTCACGCCCAGGCGCCCTCGCCCCTTGCGCATGGCCTCCAACTTCCCACCCATGCAGGCAGGGGCTGAGGTAGCCATGCGGTACAGCCGGGCTACCTGCCCTGCATGGCCGCCGCCGCCCCGTGTTGCCCAACCCCAGCTGCCTCCATCCCTCCCTCCCTTCCACCCTCCCGCCCACCTGGCCCACGCAGGCGAACACGGTGGGCCCGCCCCGGCTGGCGTCGCCGTTGGGTCCGCCCCGCTGTGTGTACGCGGACACTGAGGTGTCGGCGAACAGCAGGTCGCGCACCGGGCCTGGGGAGAGGTTGGAAGGGAGGAGGGCACGCAGCAGTTGGGTTGACTCGACCGGGAGGCAGGCGGGGAAATGCGAAGGCGACGGCAGGCCGGGTTGGGAGCTGGGACCCGAGCGGCCCGGGGTGGGAGGCGCGGCTAGTAGGCTGGCGGCGTGGAGCGGGCCCTGAGGCCGCACCGCCCAGCGCACGCCACCCTGGCAGCCCCGGCACCCGGCCCTGCCAGGCCTCACCCAGGGACGGCAGCGAGTCCAGCGAGCGCAGCGTATACCGCTGCGTCGCCGTCGCCGCAGCCGCCGCAGCCGCGGCGGCCGCCGCAGCCGCGACGGCGGCGCTGCGGTTGGTGGCCGCCAGCGTGCCGCCGTCAGGCGCGTCACCGTCGCCGTCGGGCCCGTCGCCGGCGCGGCGCTGCCGCTTGGCGGCGCCGTCGGCCTTCTCCGTACCCTCGGCCGCCGTACGCGGCCGCAGCTGCATGAGTACGGAGTCGCCCGTCCAGGAGCCCAGGAACACCAGGCCCTTCGGGCCCTTGTACGACAGGTACGGGCTGGCGCCCGCCGTGGCCGCCGCCGCCGCCGTACCCAGCGCCGCCAGCGCGGCGGCGGCGGGCGTACGGGCGGCGGCGGCCATGGTCAGCCCCACCATGGCGGCGGCGCCGGGGCCGGAGCCCGTGCGTACGGCGGTGATCCGCGTGTCGGGCGGGCCGTCGAAGCGCAGGTGGACAGCTAACAGCGAGCCGGAGGGCAGGCCTGCGGGGGTGGGGTGGCAGTGGGTGGTACCGGTAATGTGTGTGGTGTGCGGCCTCCTATCCAGGCGGCTCAGGCTCGCGGCCCTCCCTAGGCGCACGGGCGGCAGCGCGTCGCCCTATGCAGCCAGCGCAGCCCTGCCGGCTCTGCGCCCGCAGCGCCAGGCGCCGCTGCGCCTCGCCTCCGGCGGCCCCCGAGCCAGTCCCGCCCCCTCCCACGGAACGCCCCCGCTATTGCACCCGCCCAAGAGGCAGGTGGTGAGACCGAGGGGCCAGCCCTGGGCTTCAAGCACCCTACCAGCCCCACCAGCCCCTGCCTGCCCCCCGGCACGTACCCATGAGGCAGGTGGTGGGGCTCAGCCAGGCGGCTGCGGCCCCCGCCGCCGACACCTCCAGGTCCGCGATGAGGGCGGCGTTGCGGCCCGCGGCGGGCGCGCAGTCCTGCAGGGGCAGGGCAGGACGGGAAGGAAGGATGAGTGACTTGCAGCGGGGGCTCTGGGTCAGGTAGCGGGGGCTCTGGGTCAGGTAGCGGGGGCTCTGGGTCAGGTAGCGGGGGCTCTGGGTCAGGTAGCGGGGGCGCATGCTGTCCGGGCGCGGCGTGTGCAACAGACGTTCAGCGCGTACAGCACTCCGCCGCCACGTGATCTACACAGACGCACTCTGTTATGTCTGAACCCACGTCCTTCCACCCACATCTTTCCTCCCTGCCATCCCCGCTCCCACCCACCGGGTGCACGTTGAGGGCGTACTCTGCCGCCATGCGCGCCGCCGTGGCCGCGGGCTGCTCGCGGGCCGGGTCGAACACCAGCGCGGGGGGCGCCTCGCCGGGCAGGGCGTTGGAGTTGAGGGCGGCGGCGTGCTGGGAGGCCTGGGCGGCGGCAGGGAAGGGCGGGGGCGGGGCAGAGGAGGAGGTCGATGAGGTGCATAAGCTGGATGCAACACACGGGCGGGGTGGATGCAAGGCCCGCAGGCCGCGGCGCACCTGCCCGCAGATCCCAAGCGCCTGCCCCCGTTGCTATCGCGCACGCATGACGACGCAGCCCGCCGACATTACCCTCTGCTGGGTTGCTCAGCTAAGGGCGCGTGCAGTCCGTGCGCGTGTGCTCCTTGGCGCATCCTCACAACCCTCTACCTCCACACCCCTCCTTCTCCCCAGCCCCCACGCCAGTGGCGCACACACGCACGCGGCCCTCCACGTCACTGCGGTAACGCGGGGCGGGCCGGGACTCGGGGTCCTTGCGGGCGCTCCTGGTTGGGCTTCCTTCCGCACTGGCGCACCTAACCACTGCATTTCCTCAACGCACGGCCGGCGCGCCATTCTCCCTTGCGTTGGTTTTGTCTTACTATTATACTTATACTTAGTTCTGAACACACACCCTCCCCACTTCCCCCCGCCGGCCCCCCAAGGACGCTGCAGGCGAGCCACACCTGCGACGCCAGCAGCAGCAGGTTGGGGCTGACCACCAATACGGCGGGCCTGTACGGCACCGCCAGCAGCCGGAAGCAGTCGTACGGCAGGCCGGACGCCTTCCACAGCAGCGTGTGGCGCTTGAGGCGGAGCGAGATGGACACCGCGGTCAGGCAGCACGTGTCCTTGCGCTCCCTGGGGGGCAGAGGCAGAGGCAATGCCAGGCGCAGGAGCAGCATGGGCAGAGGTTGGTGCCGTGCCCGTAGGCGCCTGCCGGGTCGCCTCCGGCAGGGCGACTCCGCAGGGCGGCCCCGGCCCGCTGAGTGCGCCGCCTTCCCCCCCCCACCCCCTTCCCGCCGCCTCCCCGCCCCCTTCCCGCCGCCTCCCCGCTCCCGCCCCGCCCCCTCCCCGCCACCTCCCCGCCACCTCCCCGCCCCCGCGCCGCCCCCACCCCGCCCTCGCCCCGCTCCCTCACCGCAGGCGGCCCACCCAGGTGGGGTCGGGCTCGTGCAGCAGCAGCAGCACCGGCTCCGTGTAGCCGTGCAGGAACACGGCGTCGCGGACCTGGGGGCGGGCGGGGGAATCGTGGGGTATGGGAGGTGTGTGTGTTTCGACCTCCGCGGCACGGCTGGGCGGTTTTCCTCGAGCGCAGAGCTGCGGGCTGGGTGTCCGGGAAGCAGCCTGCCCCGCCCCTAGCGCCCACCCTAGCCCCGGCCCCCATGCCAGCCCCGCCCCTGGCGCCCACCTTAGCCCCGGGCCCCTCGACAGCCCCGCCCCTGGCGCACCTCGCGAATGCCCATCATCTTGCTCAGGTTTAGCAGGTACGAGTTGCCCACGGCGGCGGCGGAGCGGCCCGCGCCCTCCCCCGACATGTCCAGCGCATCGGCCTGCGGGTGGGTGTGGATGCCCCGGAGGATGGGGGAAAAATCCCTTTGCCCACCCTTCCAGAAACCCTAGATGTCCAACTTTCCACGCTCCACCTCAATCGCCCCAAAAACCCTTCCCTCCTCGCCCCCGGCCCACCTCGAGCGCCGGCAGCAGCGCCAGGTGGCTGTAGCCCACCACCACAGCCGCGCAGCGACCCGCCGGGTCGGCCACCACGCGCGGGGGGCTGGGCAGCGCAGTGCGGCCCTCGGCGCGCTGCAGCGCTGGGTCGCCACCAAAATAGTGCAGCGAGGAGGTGCGGGGCGAGGCGGTGGCGGGGTCCCACTCCAGCACCGACAGCTTGGCGTCCCTGCCCGGTGGGTTTGAGGGATGGTTGGAAGGGGGCAGGGAAAAGGGAGGGAGGGCGGGATGAGGCAGCGGTGGTCGGCCCTCGCCGCGTGGGGCGGCCATGCTCCGGCCCCGGCCCCGGCCCCGGGCCCAGCCCCACCTGAAGGCCAGCAGCAGCGCATCCCGCCGCCGCGGTGCCGCGCCGCTGAGTACGGCCATGTTCTCCACCACGCCGTACAGGTGGTACGAGCCCAGCAGCTCCAGCCGCACGCCGCCGCTTCCGCCGGCGGCGGTGGGGGCACCGCCTTGCCCTGGGGGCGCGCCGGCGCTGCCAGCCGTCGCGGCCCTGCACGTCGGACACACGTGGGGGTTTGAAACAGTGGGGGCATAGTACATGGAGGGCGGTAGGGCCGTACACTTTGTTTGCTCTGCCGTACCTCAGGCGGTACACCTCAAGGCGGTTGGTGCGGACCAGCAGCAGGTTGGGCTGCGCGACGGCGCCGCCCGCCGCCAGGCCGCCGCCCGCACCAGCCGAGGCTGCCCCCAGGGCGCCACCCGGCACAGCGAGCGGCGCATGGGTGAAGTAGGCGGCCTCGCAGAGGCTGACGCCCGTGGGCGGGTGGAACTGCGGGCGGGGTGGAGGGGGCGGGGTGGGTCGGCGGGAAGGGGAGGTACACGCGACCGGTTTGCGGCCGCGGCTGCCTGCTCAAGTTGATGCACTGGCTGGTGTGTCCGCAGCATGGGCGCACAACGTCCACGGGCGGATGCCGGCGATTCAACGCAAGCTCGCCGCGTGCACCGCGAGCTGCATGAGCGCTATCGCTGCTTAAGCTTCATGTCGTCGCACCTCCTTGTAGATCGTGCACGCGCTCATGTTCGCGCTTCTTCAGCGGCACGCCATTGCAGCAAGTGTGCTCGTCACGCGAGCCGGTACAGGTGGGCCAGTGGAATAGCTAGGTAACAACGTAACTTGCCTCCGGGCGACTGTGCATACTTCATGTCATGGCACGCGTTTCCCCGCGTCTTCCCGACCAGCCCCGACGCCCGCGGCAGGAAGTTGGAACCATTCTGGGAGGTTTGCGAGAAGGTTGGTGCTCGCTGCCAAGACCAGAGGAGTGCGCAAACGGTCCTTGCACGTTACAGGCCGTCGACCGTTGGGTCGCATGCCGACCATTGGGTCGCTCTTGTAACAGCGCTGCTCCTCCTTGCTCGTTCCGAATACCTCGCCCACGCCATCACGCGAGCGTGCGCCAACATCCTTGAGCGATGCACACATGCTATCACCCCGACAATGCACACACGCCATGCATGCAGCCCAACCCATCCAGCACTCAGCAGCCCCCGCCCGCCGCAGAAGCCAGCAAGCCCAGCGGCCGCCATCTCCGCCCCTGCCCTGTCATCGTTCCCCTCTCAATCCCATCTCCCTCACGACGCGCGCGCCCCCCACAGCTGGTGCTCGTATTTGGTCTTCAGGTCGGGCCCGTATCCGGCCGGGCCGTACCCGGGCACGGGCGCGCCCTTGGCGTACCCCTCCGTGTAGAACGACTGCGGGAAGCGCGGCACCGAGCCCGCGTCATCGCCGCCCTGCATCCCGGACCCGGACCCGGGCTCGGGGCCCGGCGGCGGGCCGTCAGTGTTGCGGCGACGCGGCGAGATCTGCACCACCACCTGCGCCGGGTACAGCGGGTGCGGCGGCGCGTAGCCGCCACCGCCATCGCCGTACGGCGCGTAGCCGTACCCGGGATAGCCCGGCGCGCCGTACGCGGTCCCGTACTCGGGGTTGTCGTACGTCTGGCCAGTGGCCGGCGCGGGCGGCGGCGGCATGGCGGGCGGCGGGCCGCGGCCGTCGGCCGACTTGCGGGCCTTGGCCTGGTACTGCGGGGGCCGGGGCGAGGGCGACAGGGCGATGGGGACCGCGGCAGCACGCGCTGCGGCAGACGATCTGCCCCAACCAGCGCCCAAGCACTCTCGCCTCCTGCCCCTGCTGCCTCACCTGGTGCCGCACTTTGTTGCGGGGCTTGTCGGCCTCCAGCTCGTCGTGCACGTACAGGAAGCTGGGGTAGGGGAGGATAGGGAGGAGGTAGGCAACAAATGAAGGCAAGCCAGCGAATGGGCAACGAACGGGTTGAACAGGGAGCGTGTAGGGGACAGGCGCAAGAGAGAAGAGAGAAAAAAGCCCTTGGGCTGAGGGTAGGGATCAAGGACAGGCGTGCTTCCGAGCTACGCAGTCGGAGGGTGGCCCCCCGGGATGGCCCTGGCCGGGCCAGCCCATCCAAGCAGGTCCGTGGCCCGGGCTGAGGCCGTAACGTGCTGAGCACCCGGTTGGGCCAGTTGCCCTCCCTCGTGGCGCCGCACACCTGATGTCGTCCGAGGTGAGCGAGTGGTGTATCGCCAGGGCGCTGAACACGCCGTAGCGGTAGCGCAGCACCAGCAGCGCCAGCTGGGGGAAGGGGGAGGGGAGCGGCGTGTCGTGGATGGGGGAAGGCACGGACGCTTTGGACATCCCGTCCGCGGGCTCATCAGTTAGGAGAGGGAGCGCGGGGCAGCAGGGGCGGCTGCGGTGGCCTTCGCTGCAGGCAAGTGCGCGAGCCGCCCTCCGGCCCCAGCCCCGCTCACGTTGTCGACCAGGCTTTTGGCCTTGCGCTCGCCCACCGCCTCATCTGCGTCCTGCGGGCGAGTGAGCGGGCAAACCAACGTCTCGCTGTGAAGTGTGGGGGAACTGCCACGCTCGTCATAGCTCCGCACTCCCTCCCTTCCTCTGCCCCCGCCCCCGTGCCCCCTCACCGCTCCGTCGAACAGCAGCTCCAGCTTGCCCTTGCGCTTGCTCTTTTGGCGCGTGTCCAGGCAGGCAATGTTGATCACAAACTGCGCAAACAGCAGCAGCTGCGGCGTGGAGGTTGAGGGCGCGGGTCAGCTGCAGCGATCGCGAGCTCGGCCCGCGATGGCCTTTCCGACACCTGGCCGCCCAGGCCCCACAGTGCACAACCGACCCGCTGCAGCCCTGCTAAGTCCCAGCTCCTGCCCAGCCCCCGCCACCCACCTCCGTGATGCTCCAGTCCCGAATGTTGACGTCGCCCAGGAAGCGCAGCTGTAGCACCTTGATCAGCACTGCCAGGACTGCGGGGGAGCAGGGCGGCATGACGAGGGTCAGGGTCGGGCCAGGAGGTCGACGCGTGAGGCAGCAAGGAAACACCTGAACCAGCACCCCTAGGACTGCGCGTTAGCACAGGTCACTGCAGTGGGTGGGACCCGGGAGGCCGAGAGGGGAGCAAGAACCTGCAGTCGCGGACCTTGGGCCCTCCACCTTGGCTGGCCGCCGCCCTGCCGTGAGGCAGCATACCGTGCCCAGTGCACCGGTTTACTTCGGCTTGCGGACGTGAATTATCGCGCGCTGTCCCAATGATGCACCTCCCTCCCTCCCTCGTTACCCCCGCGGCCGCTGCACCCACTTGACACGGCCACGCACAGCAGCACAAAGGCCGTGTGCAGCGCGGAGCAGCAGGCCAGGCGGCTGTAGAAGCACAGGCAGCAGAAGCAGTCCACGCAGCAGCTGCGCGGGGGCAAGGGCCGTATGCAAGCAGGTGCGCAGCGAAGGCTTGGTTGATTTGTTGGAGCTGACTCGACGTACACTGGAGCTGACTCGACATATAGCCACAGCTACCCGCCACCCACCGTACCATCCCGAGCCCCAGGCCCTGGGCTCTGATGATCAGCCCACCGCCCGACGATTGCACGCATGCGGCCGATCGAGACAACCTCCCCCGCCCGCACGCCGTGCGACTCACTTCTGGCGGTGCACACGTGTGCCGTACTTGCCGTACACCTTCTTGCGCGCCTTGGCCAGGCTCGCGGCGACGGCGGGCGGGCTGACGTACTTGAGGAAGACCAGCAAGTTGAAGTCCAGCCGCATCCCGGTCTTGTAGAACATGCGCAGCGCCGAACACAGCTGCGGCAGGGGGCCGGGTGGGGCGGGGGGAAGAGGCCGGCTGCTAGTTGCATACAGGTGTAACGAAGCCGTGCGCTGTGGGCTGCGGCAGCATCCGGAGCAGCGCAGGCCTATGCAAATGGGAGGAAGCGCTCGACTGAGGGCGCCCGGGGCAGCGCAGGCTGGAGCAGTGCTGGGACGGCATCTGGATCCCGCGTAGGCCGGCGTGCGGCAGCTTGGGGCTGGGGCTGCGAGCATCCATCAAGGGCGGTGGCAGTCGCACCTGCACTTTGCCGCAGGGTTCGTGCACATGCATACTACGTGCGGCGCAGCGGGCTAAAAAGGCAGGCTGACGTTGCCCCGCCCCCTCGAGTCGGCCTCAAGTAAGTCGGCCCCAAGTCGGGCGGTCCCTGCCCCTCGCCGGCCCGCAGCCCCTGGCGCCGCACCTCCAGGTTGCGGCCGTAGATGTCCTTGTCGGAGGCGCGGCACTCGTTGATGCCGGCCCACAGCAGCCAGCCCACCCGCATCAGGAACCAGGCCAGGTAGTAGGAGATGCCCAGGAACTCGATCCACACCACCACGCGGCTGGGCTCCTCAAATTGCCACTGGGAGGGGCGGTGCGGTGCGGTGCGGTGTGGGAGGGGACGAGTGGGGTGCGGGCGCGGCGGGGGCATGGTGTGCGTGTTCGCGGGTGCGGGCGGCAGGCAGCAACGGCAGAGTGCCAGGGGTCGGCGGCGTAGGAGTGGCGCAGGGCGCTGGTGAGGCGAGGGGCGCCGCCGCGCACGTACGTTTGGACAGGTGGTTTCGGCGGTGCTCACCGAGCTGAACTTCTTGGACTTGTAGGTGAGGATGAAGGCGTGGTAGATGGCGGTCACATTGATGGCCAGCAGCAGCATCTTGCACAGCAGCGACAAAAAGCTCCAGCACGACACGCCCAGCTCCACGTACATGGGCAGCACGGTGGCAATGTCGCGGATCTTGCGCTTCTGCTTAGGCGGACGGGGCGAAGAGTAGGGGAGCGGCGTCGGCCGCGGACTGGAGCGAACATGGCGGACACTGGGGGTCGGCGTCAGGCCGGGGTCTAGCGTTGCGCGGGGTGGCGGGAGAGGGGAATTGAGAGTGGTACTGAGGGTGGGGCGTGTAGGCGCGGCATGGTGTGCCGTGCGGCCGCGGGCCTCGCAAGGACGCAGGGGGTCAAGGAAGCTGAAGGACGGTGCCGGGGGAAGCCTCGTGGCCGTGGGTCCGAGTCGGGGCCGCGAGATTTGGAACGGCCCAAGCTGCTTGACCGAGGCCAAATCGCGCGGTTGCTGAGCAGCTCGCTCCAGTCTTGTGGCAGCAAGACCTTGCTAGCGTCCATTGTGCACCTGGTTGTGCTCTCCGAGCAAGTAGGGCCCCACGGCGGCGAGCCGCTTCGCGACGGCCTCATCGCTTAGCACTGCTAGGTATGGAACGTCCGTGCGAGAGCTTCTGCAGCTACGGTCCATGTTTACTGAAATTTCGAAAGACAGACGGCAGCAGCTCTCCAAATTACGCCGGTTTCCAAGCCTATTCTAGTATGTTGGCACTCATGGAGTAAAGTCGTGGCCAATATGGTGGGGGTAAATTATTTTGTTTGCGCCGTGGCGGCGTGGCCCGTGGCCGAGCAGCGACCGCAGCTGACAGTATGATAATCCCGTCACGGTCTGCAAAGCAGCGAGCGTCTAAAGATGAGCAACACTTGAACGCTGCACGGTGTGCGGCATCGCGAGGCAGCGACCGGCAGCTGCCACGAACCCTGCGTCGTTGGCCACCCGGGTTTGCGTCGTCGCCCTTGATCTCGAAGCCTTCTTTATCTCCACACGGCCGCTGCAGTACCAACCGCATCGCCACGAACTCCTCTCCATGCTAGCTGGCTGCTTCCTCCGCACACTCACAAACCGGTATCTTACAGTGGCTTACAGCGGCCGCCTGCCTGTGGACCCCAGCGGATGGCCAGCGCAGGCGTTGCCACGCATGACAAGGCCTTGTCTCCTGCGTCCTGCCTTCTCCACTTCCTGTACAGTCGCAGCTCCAGGAAGCCGCTATGTCGCCCACCTAGTGCCAACCGAGCTGTCCTGCGTCCGAGCTTCCTTCCCCAACCTGCTTCCACCGGCCCGCGTCACCCGGGCCCCGGCCTCACGCCCACCACCCTACTACTCTTCCGCGCATGCCGCGCCCTGCAGCCACAACCACCCACCCCATCTCGCCCGTTCCAACACCCACCCACGCTCGCACCACCCATCACCAAAACACGCGGCCGGTGCGGCTGGTGAGCCCCGCTCCCTCCAGCTGGTGCTCTGCGTGCGCCTGCAGCCGACCGAACACCGCACTGCCCACCGTGTCCTCCGCCTGCCGCAACCTGTCGTACATGTCACAACGCTCCTCGAACCTGCGGGCACAAGGGCACATGAACCTCTTCGACCGGTGCTGCGCAATTGGGCGCACCCACAGCGACATTGCCCCTCGCCAGATTGCCGGTGCCCATTGCCCCCACTCTACATAGACAGGAGCAGGGGTGCGTTGCGTGCGCTGCGGGCAGCCAGCGTGCTGTCGACGCGGTTTTACGGCATCGCCCCCATGCCGATAGCGCCCTATAGCACCCGTGCTCACCGCTGCCGCGCTGCCCGCGCCACCTCGAGCCGCCCGTTGTCGGCCCCGCTGGCGTCGTCCTGCGCGCTGTACTTAGCGTCCACCTCGGACCGCGCCTGGAACCGCTGCAGTGCCTGCGGTCGGCACGAAAAAGCAGCACAGCGGGTGGCAAGCGCCCGTCAGAGCGCGGCGCGGATAGCGGACGGCAGAGCCCCTACCCACATCCCCAGAGCCCCAGAGCAACCCCTGAAGCGTCGCCCCCAAGCCTCAGCCAGCACCCGGCCCGCCCACCTGCTGCCTCCGCCGGCTGCGCGTACTCTGGTCGTCGCCCTGGTAGGCCAGGAAGTCGCCGCCCGAGGCCTTGCTGACCCAGGTGCCCTCGCTGCCCATGTACGAGGCGCAGCTGGGGTCCACCGAGGTCATGGAGGAGGTGTCGGCGTAGCGCTTGTCCCAGAACCGGCTGAAGCGGCCTGCGGGGACGAGGGAGAGGGGCAGGAGCGTGAGCGGAGGCAGCGGGCGCAGCGGACGGTGCGGCCAGCGGGGGACCGGGGGTCTGCAGCGAGAGTGCGAAACAGCCCACCCAGCAACGCGCGCGTCCGCTGCCGCCGCCTTGCCCTTCCTGCCACGCTGCCTCGAGCCGCCAAGCCGCGGCCTCACCTGAGGCGTGCGAGGGCGCGTGTGTGCTGGCGGCCGCATCCGTGCGGCCGCCCACCGGCCGGTACTTGGGCTTGGGTGGCACCTGGCTGGCCAGGTACGCCGACGCCGAGCGCTGCAGCGTGCCCAGGTCTATGCTGCGCGTCACCGACGGCAGGCCGCCGCCGCCGCCGGCCCCGGACCCGCCCTGCTCCGCCGAGGGCTCCGCGCAGCCCACGGCCTGGAGGAAGGGCGCCACCGCCTCGCTGTGCAAGCTCTCGGCCTGCGCTCTGTCCCAGGCGTCCGGCTCGTCCTCCGCGCGCCGGCCGTGGCCGCGCAGCAGCCCGGGCGCCAGGCCGCCGGTGCCGGAGCCCGAGCCGTCGGCGGCGGCTCGCGAGGTGCCCACCGCCGACAGCGAGCGGCTGTGCGGGCTGGGCAGCGCGTTCTGCGACACCAGGCGGCACATGGACACAGAGGCAAACGGCTTCAAACAAATGCCGTGCATGGGCCGCAAAATAACAAAACCGGACAGGGCCGCGGGCCCTGCGCTCGGCGTCCGGCCCCGGCCCTAGGGGCTCACCGGCACCGTGAGTGGCCCTCCGCCGATGTTGGTCAGATAGCCAGGGTGGGAGAAGCTACCGCTGCCCAGGCCGGCGCTGCCGCTGCCGGCGGGCGCGCTGTGCAGCAGTCGCGGGTTCGACACGCCGCCCTCCAGCAGGCGGCCAACGAAGGAGCGGTAGTCCATGTGCCCTGGGCTGGAAGGCTCCAGAGCCGCCATCACCGCTGCCACCTGCCGCTCGTCGATGCCTACGCGGCGACAGGGAGGGTGACGTACCCAGGGATCAGCGGACTAGCTTAGACACATTCGAGCCAGAATCCAGGGAACGGAGGGAAAGAGCGGCACGGCAGCAAGCAACGGCATTCGGCGCCCCAAGTCACGAATGCCTGCCCAGCCAGCTGCATGCCACCGTCACCTATTAAGCCGCTAGTGGCCCAGCCTCGTGTGCTTGCGCCACGCCGCCACACCGCTCACCCGGCACCAGCGCCTGGCAGCACTTGGTCATGTCGCGCACGCTCAGGCAGCCGCTGCGCGTCATGTCGGCGCGCACAAAGGCGCTGGTGGCGCCCGGGCCGCGGCCGTAGAGCGCCCGCGACAGCTCGTGCACCAGCGGCTGCCGCAGCGCGCCCTCCACCTCGTCCTGCGAGCGCGCCGGGTGCAGCAGGCGCGTGCGCGGCTCAGGGCGCGGCGTGGCTTGCTATGCGAGCGCCGCTTGCAAGCGTGAGCTGGTTGGCTCGCGGACCGAGCAGGAAGCGAGGGCCGCCACTTGTGGCCGCTGGGCGTGCTCCGGCTGGGGTCGCACCTGTGTGAGGCCCATGGACTGCGCCAGCGGCACCTGCTGCGGCGGCGTGGGTGCGGCGCCGCCGCCGCCCGCCGCCGAGGCAGCTGAGGCGGCGGCGGCGGCGCGCAGCCGGGCGCGCTCCTGCTCCTGCACCGTTTTGGCGAGCCCGTGGTCCTCGAAGCGGGTCACGAACTCCTCGTACTGCGGCGGGGGCGGAGGGACGAGGCAGGGAAGCCGGGGGCCTTGAGTGCACGCGATGCGCACGGAGCAAACGGCCCCGACAGACCGCTTGTGAGCAGAGCGTCGCATTCGCATCCGCCCGCTGATTCCGCGTCCCCCTGGCGATGACTCAGCGACACACACTGCCCAAGCCGTTGCTCCCCACGTCGCAACCCTTTCCCCGCAGCAGCTCACGTCGATCTGCCCGCTCTTGTCCGTGTCCACCAGCTCGAACAGCCGCTCCACCTGGGCTCGGCTCACGTTGATGCGCAGCTTGGCGATCTGGCCGGGCCACAGCGGCGGGCCAGGGCGGAGGCGGGCGGGCAATCAACGCCTGCTGCTGCCAGGGTCCGGAGGTGTCGGCGCGCGGTACATCGTACGGTGCATCGTACGCCGTGTGCCGCGCAGCATGCCCCGCGCTCACCCCCTGTATGAACTCCTGCTGGTCGATGAGCGAGTTGCGGTTGGCGTCCATCTGGCGAAAGATGATGCGCAACTTGTCGCGGTACTGGTTGAGCTTGGTGGCCAGCAGGCTGGTCAGCAGCGCGTCGCTCTGCGCCTGCTCGAACGTGCCCTCCCGCACCTCCTCCAGCAGCCCCGGCACGTACTGAAGAGCGGGACGGAGGCAGACAAGGGCACAGTCGGGGGACTTGTTGGCTCAGCGCGGCAGCTGGGCAAGTACACGGCCGGGACTGGTTGGTACACAAACACTGGAGCCTGACAGCGACAGCTAGCCGTGCCAGGCTGGCGAAAACCGGCCGGGGTTGCTATGCCGAGACCTCGGCTCCAGCCTCCCCCCCGCGACCACCCCAAGCCAAGCCAGGCCAAGACCCGGGGCGCACCTGCGGCCGGTGCCGCTGCCAGTTCCAGTAGCTGCGGCCGCCGGCGCCGCGCACCGAGGACGGCCCCGGCAGGCTGAGCCCGCTCACGGCCTGCTGCGGCACCTCGCTGCCCAGCGGCTGCGGCACCTCCAGCGAGCGGATGAAGTCCAGGTAGTGGAACTGGGTGGGGCGAGGAGCGAGAAGAGAGGTAAGGGCAGGGCAGCGAGGGCGGCAGCGGCTGGCTTCAGCCAGGGAGCTCGCTGCCGCTGCTGCCGCTGCTGCGCCCCCATACCCCCTGCACCCCAGCCCCGATCATCGCGCCTGGCAACCGGCCCCAATCCCCAGATCCTGCCCCGCCCCGCCTCCTTGCCCCAGTGTCATTGCAGCCGCAGCCGCAGCCGCAGCCGCAGCCGCAGCCGCAGCCGCAGCCGCAGCCGCAGCCGCAGCCGCAGCCGCCGGCCCTAGCCCCTGTCCTGGGCTCCCGGCCCCTTCCCGCCCCCAGCTCCCAGCCGTCGCACCCGCCCGTCGCTGTGCTGCGCGGGCGCCACTCGCGCGATGATGCGCTCCTTGTCCCGCTCGTCCAGCCCCAGGTGCAGGCGGTCCAGGGCCGAGCGCAGCTGCTCGCCGCTCAGCAGGCCGCTGGCGGGGGGAAGGGAAGGGGCGGGGCGGGGCCACGGGGCCGCGTGCAGCAGCGGTTGAGTCGTGCTTAGCCGCACCGAAGCACAGCGCTCCGGCTCCCCATTCGCAGGGCATTTCTGGGGCCTCTGCGCCTCAGGAAAGCCCCAAAGCCTGCCACCCGCCGCACGGCCTCTGCGGCCCCAGACTCTGCCACAGCACACATGCGAGAGTGCCAGCGCCAGTGCCAGCCCCAGTACACGTGCGCCAGCGCCAGCGCCGTCGCACCTGTCGTCCTTGCTGTAGCTGCGGAGCACCTTGTGCACATAGTGCTGTGGGGCGGGGTGCGGCGGGATTTCACACGGTACGTCGGCGCAAAAGCGGGCCACGAGCAGGGCCAGGGAGCAGCGGCCGCCCCATGCCGCTGCCCTGCCCTCCCTGCCGCCAGCCAACACGCGGTTCTGTCAGCCCTGTGGCCGTAGCAAGGCGATGCCCCCTCTTGAGGTCCGACCCGGGCTTGCTTTTTCCCTTTCTTCCTTGCTACCGCCCGCGCACCTCTTTGAAGGTGCTAAACAGCTTATCGTGCACGCGGTTCAGCACGGGCCGGTCCTCGTTGCGCGTCTCGCGCGCTGCTGGGTCCGCCGGCCTGCGCATGGGCGGCACGGTACCGGTCGAGTCAGTGCCACACAGCCTTGCAGTGTGACTGACTGGCCCCACCACACATGCTGTGCTGTTTCTTGGACCTGGCTACGTTCGCTGCGAATAGTTATGTGAGCTTCGGCGAGCTGTGGGTTGTTGAGCGAGCGCCATAGCGGGAGACAGCGGCCGTGCTGCGTTGCCCGGCCCGCTGCCGCCGGGGCGGGGCAGCCATTGGTGCACCTGTTCTCTTGAGGCACCCGTATGTGCCGGTCCCCGCGAATGACTGTCACGGTGCTCCTGTGGGGGACAGCGGTGATGCAGGAGGTCTTGACGCGGTGTGAAAGGTGGGGGGGGGGGCCGGCCCTGGGCCGCGGGGCGTTTTTAGAGGATGGCCGCGGCGCCCCCCATAACGCGTATGTGGTGCGTCGCTTCTATCTGGTGAGCGCGACGCGACGCACAGAAACACAGGCCGCATACCTCGCGCTCGACGCATGGTCGTCAACGGAGCTCGCGTTGCTGCGGGCAGCCGCATCAAAGGGTGAATTACTGCGCGCTGTATGCCTCACGTCCTGGGTGCGGCAGCGCTGCGCCGCTCGCACCTGCGACCCATCGCGTGCCTCCTAGTTCGGCGGCTTGCCATTGGGCTCCTCGGAGATGCCTCATACTGTGACATACTGTAAGGCTGCAGCCTGATAGGGCTTACTGTGAGAGGACTTGTCTCAAGAACTTCGAAGCGTTCGTTGGGATAGACAGCACACGGCCTGGAGATCGCTTGGCATTGCAGTGGTATTGCTATGTTGATACGTGCTACGCAGTGGGCAACTCGCCGGACAAGAAGCGCGTGAACTGCGTGCCGTTAGTAACCCTGTCCGTTACCCCCGCGTCCCACCGCAGCGACAAGGTGGGTGGTGGGCAACATTGTCGGGGCGCTGGGCGACGCTGTGTGGCATTGAAGTGGCTTAAGCTTGATGTATTTTCATGGACATTGACCCTCCTTCGGTGGCCTCCCTCCCCCTATCGCCGCCCCGCCCGCGCCACTGGCCCCCCTCCTGGGCCCGCTTGGAGCGAAGGGCCGGCGACAGGGTTTCTGAAATTGGGTACTAGTACCCCCCCTGGGTACTATAAAAATAATTCTGCTTCGGAGGCTGGGTACGGTGGCGGTATTACCCCCTGGCCGTAGTACCCGGCTGGGTACTTTGAAAATTACGGCTTGGGCGTGGCTGGTACCCACCTGCAGGCTGCGGGCACGCTTGCAGCATGCGGCAAACACACTTTGCGCCTCGTGATAGATAGAAGTACGGTAACGGGTCTGCGTGCGGTCGGCCACAGCCGCCGTGGCGAGCGCCGCGGCGCGCTGCAGGTGAGCCAGCCGGGCCTGCACGTGAGGGGCAGGGGCCGGCAGCGGCTGGCGGGATTCACTCGCCCCCTGCAGGGAGCCTTGAGTATGCGCAGCAGGCTCTGATGACACTGGAGCCACGGACAGCTCGGATGCATGCAGCTGCCCGCAGCGGCGCTGCAGTTGCTGGCCGAGGAGCGCTACACCGACACGGGTGCGGTCGCCGCGGGCTGCGCACGTGCGCAGCTTTGATGCGCGTTGGCGCGTGCCAACGAAGTTAGGTACCGGAGACAACCGCCAGTACTGGCAGCCCGGGGTTTCCGTGTTGCCGTGCATGCCGAACGCACCTCCGCCGGCCTGTGTACGCGTGATACGCATACGCATACGCATACGAAATTCAAGCCTCTTATCATAAGCCTCTCTCGTGTCAGTGCACGGTGCACCGCCGCAACACAACAGCTCGCGCGGCCGTCGGAGGGTTTGCGCCGCCGGCCGCGAGGGCCTCGGTAGATGTAGGAGTTGACCAGGGGGATCCCGGCTACGGCAAGTGCTCAAGCACCCGGAATTTGAGTGGCATTGCTCTGGCTCCATGGCTTCACGCTGGCAACCGGCGCGGCGCTGCTATGCACCGGCCGTGCGTGCACCTTAACTTGACTATCTGTTCCTACTTAGACACGCCGGCTGCTGTGCACGCGGCACTGCCACGCCGTGGCGCCAGAGCGCCGGAGCTGTGGGCTGTCAGTGGCGGGCCACCGGTGACCACCGCCGAGTGCGGCCACCTCACAGCTCACATCCCTCATGCTGAGCGGTTCTTACAGCACACAGCATCCTTCACTCCCAAGCCACACCCCGAGCCCACAATGCCCGCTCACCCACCGCGGGCTCGAAGTGCTTGCGGCCGAATAGCAGCAAGCGGCACCCCCAACTCACAAGCACACCGTCGCCGCCATGCAGCGCGCTCACATCTTTTGTGCGCGCCGAGCGCCTACAGAGACGAATCCGAGGTGACATAAATGCGGTGCGAGCGCTCCCGGCAGGTCGCCAACAACGGCGCTGCCCCTGCGCCAGCTGCACACGGGTGCGCCGGCATCCAGCAACACGCTGGCACAACCTTATTACCATTCTGCGCATGCTTAGCCACAAGCCCCAGGGTAGTCCGTTCCTCAGCTTCCAGCGGAGCACGCCCGCAATTTGCTTTGCTTCGCCAGCTCGGCTCGCCGCGCGCAGCAGCACCGCCGGCGCCCCCAGCCGTGAGTCGCACGGCACACGCCCTAGCCCGCTGCGTTACCACAGCCCTTAACGTCACCACCCCAGCTATCGGTATGTGCACTCCGCATGGCGCGAGCGAGTGGCCCCGCGGCCCACAACGCGCTTACATAGCGCACGCGCCACCCAGTCAGACCTGCTGGGCTGTTCCGCACAGCCCAGCGCGCCCTCCCGTTCAGCTCGCTGCCAATGGCAGCCGCGGCCTGCAGGCCCGACTCGTCACCAGCGCCCCGCGTTTCCCCTCCGCCGGCCGATACCTCAGTGCCGCGCGGCCTCCTTCTCCTGGTCAAACCAAGCCCCGGCCGGCTGCCTCGATGTCGAGCGGCCTCGTCCTGGTGACTTCGCGCGGTCAGCCCACACAGTCTGTGCCGCACGGCACGCACTGCAAGGTCAAGCCCCGGCTCGCGCGCTCAGTGCCGCGCGGCCTCCTCCTCCTGGTGTATGAAGGTCTCCCACGAGGCCTTAACCGTGGCGGGCCGCAGGCTGCGGCCGATGATGACCAGCCGCGTCAGCCGCTGCTCGCCGGGCTGCCACTCGGGCCCCGCCATGATCTCGTACAGCTCGTACACCGCCTGGAGTACGGTCGTACACGGCAGGTGCGGTGCGGTTCAGAAGGCGTCGCGGAATGCCAGGAGCTGCCATGGAGTGGCTGCGCGGGCCCCTGCTGCCTTGCGGCCCAGTGCTGGTCCGCACAGAGGCCTGCGCAGCCTACGTCCGGGCGCTTGCCACCGCCTCATGGCCCACCGAGGCCCACCTGCAGGCTGTGTTTCTTGTCGCTGCCCGCCACGGACAGCAGCCCCTTCATGCGGTAGATCTCGTCCGGCCGAGCCTCGCGGTCCCACAGCAGGTGGTCCACCCACGTCTTGAACCTGCGCAGCAGCGGGGCCAGGGGTGCAGCGCACCGCATCAAGATGCCGTGGCTGCACCTTCAGGGCTCCCGGCCCGGGTCCGTTGCGCGGCAGCGCGATGTGGGTCAGGGAACAGAGGCGGCCGGGGGCCAGGACTCGGGCCGCAATCTCGCCACCCCCTATGCGAGCATCTGTCCCCGCAGCTGCGTTGGTGTCGTGAGGTCCGGCAGGCCGCGGCGCATGCTGCTTGTACCGCCGCAGCCTGACGAGTGCGTGATGGACGCAGCGTCCAACGCTGCCTTGCATGCCTGCATGGGACCCACGGCGGCCATCCCAGGTTCCCGAGTCAGCGCACAACGCCACCAGCACGCGACGCACCGCTCCAGGTTGACGGGCTGCTCGCAGCGCAGGCTGATGGTCGACACCTGGTTGTCGTGCACGTGGTCGTCGCCAGAGGCCGCGTTGCCGGCGGCGTCCGACGACCGCCGCCGGGCCGCGCCGGCGGCAGCGCCCTCGATCTGTGCTGCCGCCAGCAGCGGAGACACCGGCAACAAGGAGCCCGACGGCGACAGGTCCCCTGATGCGACGCCGCTCGAGCAAGCGCCAGCGGCGGCTGCGACGGCCGCGGCCGCGGCCGCCGCGATCGCGGCGGCGCCGGGGCCGGACTTGGCGTGGAACGAGTGCGCGCGCGAGGAGCAGCACGAGACCCCTGTGGAGCGGCGGCGCTGGCCGGGCACCTCGCTCTGGCCGGCGCTGCGCTCGCCGCTGGGCAGCGCGCCGTTTGCCTCTCCGGTCTCCGCCTCATCGTCCGCCTCGGCAATGGGCGGCAGGTACAGCTCGCCCTTGTGGCTGCGGCACCGGGTGGGCAGACAGGCGGTTGCCGTGGGCTCCAGGCTCACACACCGCCCTCTCCACGCGACACGTGGCACGCCGCCAAGCCCCTTGACGCGGCCTGGGACCCATCCTTCCACGGCCATCTAGCGTCCCCAGCGATCCACACCACGGACCGCCGCCGCAGCCCGCCCGCTAGCCCGCTACTGGACCTCTGCATAGCGCGCGCAGGCCGCCTCCGCGCCGGCCCTGGCCGCCGTCCCGCCGCGGCTGCCTCGTGCCGCGGTCCGCACCTGTAGCCGTTGCGGTTGAGTATGAGCGCGAGCTCCACCAGCGAGCGCTGTGTGCGCACAATGGTGACGCCGCTGTTGATGGCGCGGATGTCTGCCTCCGCCCGTACTATCGCCTCCTCCTCCGCCAGGTCCAGCTGTAGCAGTGGGGATGGGATGACGTGCAATGTAGGGTGTGATGGGCGCAAGCCTTTCCAACGTAGTGACCAAGGGAGCCCAGCTGCTGGAATGGGGGAGGAGCGCACTGCCGCCGCGCCAGCCGAACGCGCCCAGTCCAATGAGCGACCGGCACTGGTGCTGACGAAGGCTGCGGAGCAGCGCACCGCCTGGCCCTCACCCCACCCCTCGCCTTTTTGCCGCCATGCCATTCCTCACCTTGTTCAGGATGACAATGTCGGCGTACGCTACCTGCAGCTGCGCCTCATTCACCGCGCCGGGCGGCCGCGGCTCGTGCAGCTGGCGGTCGATGTTGACCGCGTCAACCACCTGGCGGTTGGCAGGCAGGCAGCGAATGCAACACAGCGGTTGAAAGGCGGTTTCAGAGGCGCGGCAGTGAAAGCCTCCACCAGAACAAGTCAATGCTGCGGCGTTGCACGCACGTGCTGTACCCTTTGCCGCGTACCCATGCCTAATGCTCCATGTCCGTCGCCCCTGGCCCCCTGCACTCGGGCCGCACCGTGACGACGCCGTCCAGGCTAATGCGCGACTCGAGCTCCGTGTCGGTCCACAGCGCCGTGGCGATGGGCCCGGGGTTGGCCAGGCCGCTGGTCTCAATGAGGATATAGTCAAACCGCCGCCCGCCGGGCCGCTCCAGCAGCGACTCAAGCGCCTAATCGGGCCCGGGCGCGGTGAGGACGAAGGATGCCTACTCAGCAACGCATGGCTTGTGCCCATGGGCCCGAGTGCTCTGGGTGTGTGCCGCTGGCAGGAGGCGCTCGGCCAAGGTGGCGGACCGCATGAAGGAGCCGGCTGACTGCGCCATACTTGGCCTTTGGCACCGCCCGGCGGCGTAGGCTGCGCCAGCCCTAATGCCTGTTTCGCATCCCCGCCCACTTGCCGCCCAGCCCCGCCGGGCGCCCTGCCTGCAGGAAGTCGGACTTGACCGCGCAGCACATGCAGCCGTTGGTGAGCTCCACCCACTCGCCATCGGTGCGCTGCAGGCCCTGTGGGCGCAAGAGGGTGCAGGCGCCGGCCACAGGCAAGCACAGCGTATGTTTCTGTGGCGGGCTTGCCGAGTGCCGGCTGCGGTGGCCGTTCGCGGCCAGGCAGGTGACCACCGCCGCGGCCCGGTCCAGCTCCGGGCTGCGAGCTGAGCGCCTAGTTGCATCCTAGGGCCGTGTCGCAGCTACTCGGCGGTGGGAGCACAGGCCCCCGGCGTGGCTCTCTGCGTCGGTGCGGCAACGGCCTGAGCGGGAGGCCCCTGGGCCGCACCTCGCTCTGCTGCACAAAGCTGCTCTCGATGCCCACGTCCTCTCCGAACTCGTTCAAGATGACTGCAATGCGGTAGCCGTGATTGGCTGTTAGGATATTCCGTACAAGCGTGGTCTTGCCAGCGCCCAGGAAGCCTGTGTGTGGAGGTGCGGGAAGGTCAGCGGGCCACAAACGGCAGCTGAGAGACGCCCGGCCGGCCCCCAAGCGTAGGGGCGCCCGGCGTCACTTTGTACAGTGGCTGCACTAGAACCGCTCCTCCTGAGCGCCAATCTGACGGAATTCGGGCATGCAGATGGGCCGCGCGCTGCGGACGTCGGAGGCTGCCGCGTCGCCATATGAACTCGCCGACCCGGACCGTGTATAAGGCCCCGCTGGCCCCGACACCTCTCAGTAGGCAGCTTGCGTCTTACCAGTGACGATCGTCACCGGCACTTGCGTACTCTCGCCCTCGGCAGGCTTCTGGGGCTCGGCGATGCCTGTGACGGGGCGACAGAGCCGACGCTCAGCGCCCGTTGCAAGTGAAACGTCCAGATATACGCTATGATCACCTGGCTCGCCCAGGGCCACCGCAAGGGGCGCTTCGTCGTCGCTCGCTTCCATGATTTCAGGTCGCTGTGTTCGGTATCTTGTGCTGTGTCTCTTGAGTGTTCTGGCGGCTCGTCTAGGTGTCGGGTGGCAAACTGCGGCCACAGCAGGCAAGCTTGTGTACATTGGGCACCTTCTTGTAATCCCGCAAGTTGAGCAGCGGGCCTGCCCTCCCCACACCCTTCGCACCTCAGACATACGATAGGGATGGCGTAAGGGCTAAAACGTGGGCTAGCTCTTTAGGCGCGACAGGCACTTAGGCCTGAGCTGTGACCCCCGAACTATATATCGTTACCATGTCGATCAGCATAATACTCCTCTTCGTACTGGCTGCTGGCCAGGCGGGGTTGCCGGCACGCGCAAGTGGCCAAGCGCACCGCATGTTGCGGACAACGGGCGGCTTTATCGTCCCGCTCGAGGAGCGCGAGCACCCGCAGCACCAGATGCGGAGACATCTCCTCCGGAGCGGCTTCCTGCCCGTGCTGGGGGCCGTGCGGGAAGTCGGGTATGTTGCCCGCCAAGGCACGATCGCACGAACCCTACCTGACGACCGCGTACCCCACACAGGTACTTCTACACAACATTAGCGCTGGGGACGCCAGCCCGGAATTTCAGCGTGATCATCGACACGGGTAGCACGATCACGTACATTCCCTGCAAGGGGTGTGCGCACTGCGGGAAGCACACGGTAGGTACGCTGTAAGCACCTGCTAGCCGCCGACTGATCGGGCCTGCGCCCCAAGCGACGGAACTCGTTCCGGAAGCGCATGATGGGCTTTGTGTCAGCAATGTGCTAGTCCCACCGGTGCAATCGCTGACGGGCTCTCGCGGTGGTATCCAGGCGCATGTGCGCGTGCCCCTCAGGCCGAGTGGTTTGACCCGGACGCCTCGACGTCGGCCAAGAAGCTAGGATGCAGCGACCCGCTGTGCAACTGCGGGACGCCCAGCTGTTCGTGTAACAACAACCGCTGCTACTACAGCCGCTCCTACGGTGGGTTGGCAGGGGCTGTGTCGGCCGCGCCCGGCAGCTGTGTCGCTAGCGATTAGTCATGCAAGCCGGCCCTGTGAAGAGGGAAGCGATTCTGGAAATCCATATGGCGAGGCTCGAGCCGGGATGCTGGGCGGTGGGCAAAGGGTGATGATGCCCAGCGCGTCCATGTCGTCCGACCCACATGCCGTGCTGATCACCTGGCGCTGAAGCCACTCCTTGGCTTTGTTGTTGCCTGAGCCGCCGAGCTGTTACTGCCATCACACGGGCCGGTGCTTTTGGCCCGACCCACATGATCACGGCCGGCTGGTCTATGTGGCCTATGGCCTTGACTGAGCGTCGCCCTGCTCCGCAACGCCCTCCCCGCAGCCGAGCGCAGCAGCAGCGAGGGGTGGATGATTGAGGACACGTTCGGGTTCCCGGACGGGCAGCCGCCCGTGCGAATGGTGTTCGGCTGCGAGAACGGCGAGACGGGCGAGATCTACCGCCAGATGGCGGACGGTATCATGGGCATGGGCAACAACCACAACGCCTTCCAGAGCCAGGTGAGCTGCGCGAGCAGTGCTACGGGCCGGGGCCCATGCACCCGCCAGCGCTAGCACAATGGGCTCTCCTGGGGAGTGTGAGATACGCCTCTCGCTTCTCGGTGGCAGCAGAAGACCCACCCGCCAGCTGGAGCCGGGTCATCGTCAGGCTGTGTGTATGGGTCGCCCACGTGCGCAGGGGCTTGCCGCCCACCTCTCCTTGCCCCAACCCTCCCGCACCTTGCCCTCGCTTTGTCTGCTTGCCCGGTGCAACAGCTGGTGCAGCGCGGTATCATTGATGACGTCTTTTCGCTGTGCTTTGGGTACCCTAAGGACGGCGTGCTGCTACTGGGTGAGTGGGTGGGCCACGCCGGTCACGGGCTTCCTTGAAGAGCCGTCACGGCCCGCAGCCGGCCCACCAGGTCGCCTGCCTGCCTTACCTACAACCCGCTCACAGCCCGCTACCGTGCCACCGGCATACGGCATCCCCGCTTGCGGCGCCCCTCCCCACACCGCCCCGGCCCGGGCCCCCACCTGCCTGGCCCTTGTCGCCGGCCCCGGCCCCCTGCTCCTGGCCCGCCCGGCCCCCAGGCGACGTCGCCATGCCCGAGGGCAGCGTGACCACCTACACGCCGCTGCTGAGCAACCTGCACCTGCACTACTACAACGTGCGCATGGAGGGCATCACCGTGGACGGCAAGACGCTCAGCCTGGACACGGTGCGAACCCGCGCGGGCGTGGGGCAGCTGGTGCCGGCAACAAGGGGCCATGTCCCATGTGCCCACCCGGGGATGGCAGCCCGCGGCCATGTACTGGGGTCCTTGCTGTAACACCACCGGCCGCAGCAGCCTGCCATCCCGCGCTCGCCGCTGCCGGCTTGGTCGCTGCTGGTGGCACTGCCGTGTGTGAAGTGGAACCCCGCCCACCATCCCCCTGGTCCACCTCCCGGCCCACAGTCCCAGTTTGATCGCGGCTACGGCGTGGTGCTTGACAGCGGCACCACCTTCACCTACCTGCCCACCGCGGCCTTCAACGCCATGGCCAAGGCCGTGGGCGACTATGTGGAGAAGAAGGGCCTCAGCCGCACCCCGGGGGCGGACCCGCAGGTGTGCCGGGGGCGGGGATGGGCAGCTGTGGAGGGACAGCACGGGTAGAGGTGCAGGAGCCGGGGCAAGTGAGAAGGCAGGGCGGGGCAGCTGTCGGCATTGCAGCTGTGGGTGGGAGCCTGAGGCCCACCTGTCGTGCCGCCCGCTGCCCGCAGTACAACGACATCTGCTGGAAGGGCGCGCCGGATGGCTTTAAGGTGGGGCCAGGGCCGGGGTGCTACCGGCGGCTGCAGCAGCCGACGCACGGGCCAATGGAGTGGCCCGCTCGTTGAACCGCCCAGCCACTGTCGCCAGCTGGCGCCCTAGCACGCACCTGCCGCCTCGGCGGCCGACATACCTCCTCACTTCTTTGCTGCGCTGTGGCATGTCGTGCCCTCAGGACCTGGAGAAGTACTTTCCTCCCGCCGAGTTTGTGTTCGGCGACCATATGGTGCTGTCGCTGCCGCCGACGCGCTACCTGTTCCTGTCCAAGCCCGCCGAGTACTGCTTGGGCGTCTTTGACAACGGTGCCGCGGGCACGCTCATCGGCGGCGTCAGCGTGCGTGACGTCACGGTCACGGTGAGGCTGTGTGCGGGCCAGGCGGGGCGGGACGTAGGCGGCGTGCGACGCAGGAGCGTGTTTGCGCGTGGGCCGCTGCGTCCGCGCTTTGGCGCCTGTGGGCGCAGCGCGACCAGCTGAGCCATGCGGGACGGATTTGTTGGCGCGGCCGTCCGCTGACCGTGTCTCTTTGCCGTACCGCCCTGCATTCCGCAGTACGATCGGCGCAAGGGGCGCGTGGGCTTCACGGCCATGCCGTGCGCGGAGATGCAGCGCAAGCTGTCTGAGATGGCCGTGTCGGGTGGCGCTGCGAACGCAACGGCCGCCAAGACGGCAGCCCCGGAGGCAATCAAGGCGACGGCCGCCGAGGCACCCAAGGCGACGGCCGCCGCGCCGCCCAAGGCGGCACCATCGCCGTCACCTACACCGTCGCCCTCCCCATCGCCGTCGCCTTCCCCGACGCCGTCGCCCGTTCCTAAGCCCACCCCAACACCTTCTCCCGTTCCCAAGCCCACACCGGCGCCGTCCCCATCACCATCGCCGTCACCCTCCCCGTCGCCATCGCCCAAGCCCTCCCCATCGCCCACGCCGTCCCCATCGCCAAGCCCATCCCCGTCGCCATTGCCCAAGCCCTCCCCATCCCCGTCCCCGAAGCCTTCGGCGTCGCCTGCAGCCAAGACAGCCGAGTCAAAGGAGGAGGAGGGGAAGCAGCACGGCATGTGGGACGAGGCGCCGGAGTATCCGGATGAGGAGGGGGAGCCGCCTGCGGGTTATGGCGAGGAGGACGTGAACGCGCCGCCCATGTGGGCCGGCCTGATCCCCAACGACTACGAGTTTGCTCCGTCGGAATACGAGGAGCCGTCCATCTTCGCGTACCATGCTCAGGTGCGGGTCCTGGCTGGGGTCAGGGTGAGGCGGGTGTGAGCGAAGTGCGCTGCAGTACCGTACACACGCAGGCCCCCATCATCACGCATGCGCGGCACAGCAAGCACGCCCAGCAGTTTGTAGCAGGTGCATCCCCATTCATTCTTATTCCACAGAAAGCAGCAGCTCGTACCGAATGCCACTTATCACCCGGTCGCCCCGCCCTACTACTGCTGCCGTACGTGATACATCGCAGATCTTGAGCAAAGTGGGCGGGGGCTACAGCGGCCTCATCATTGGCGTGGTAGCCGTCGTGGCGCTCATAGCGCTGCTCGAGGTGATGGTGTTCCGGCGCCAAAAGGTGCGCTCCTGGCTGGCGGCGTGGCGCCAACGGAGCGCAGGCGGCGGCGCCCGGGACCAGGACGAGCTGCTGCCGCTTACTCGGCAGGGGAAGGATGACGACCTGGAGGGTTCACGAGGGCGAGTTTAAGCGAGCGCTGATGTGGGCTGGGTGTGCGAGCGAGGGAAAAGTTTTACTGTGAAGGAAAGCAGGACAAAGTCCTAGGTGCAGTGATATGTCGTGCTGGTGACGACATTGGTCAGTGCACGCGCACGCGTCTCGGTGGGAGCGTGCTCTAGTGCAATTGGTGGGGCCGCCGTTCCGGCCTCGCCTGACATTGGGCGCTATAAGGGCCATTCGCATGTTGGCTATTACATGCACATGTTTCGCCAAGCCTTGCCCACGCCAATGCCTGCAGACCCTTCCCCATTGCGCCTACCAACAGTCCTGCTGCGCGCGCTTCCCTTGCCCCGTGGCTGAGCCCTGCCTCTACCCTACACTCAATAAAGCCAAACATGCGCCCGCGTCGCACAGCCCCAACACGGCGCGGCACACCCCGTGTCCTCTCACAGCCATATTGTCAAGCCTGCGCCGCGAGCGCCCCTGCGCCGCACACCAGACGCTGGTTGCTGCGGCCGAAGGGGCGACAAGCGCGCTCCGCAGCAGCGCGGCAGCACCTCGCCCCCGCTCTCCAAGCTGCTCCGACGCGCTGCGCTGCTGCCAGCAGCAGCTCGCCAGCAGCTCGCCACGTCCTCGGGGCACCTGCCCGCGCTGCATCCACGCGACCACACGGCAGCCACGCCGCAGCTCGCCACGTGTGCCGCCACGGCACTGCCCGCCCGCCCTGGCCCTTGCCAGGTTCCGTTAGCGGCCGCGAGCAGCGCCAGAAGTCAATCCGGCGTCCGCACGACCGCTTCCATCAGGAGAAGAGCAAGTTTACCTGGCGAGCAGCAAGACAGGATGGCTGCATGTTAGCCGTGGCATTCAAGCCCCACAGCAGGCGCTGAGCCTTTGCTGAGCAGGTGCCCTTGCCTTTTGAGGACCCCTTTCAGACCCTGCAACTTCCGTCACGTGCCACCAAGCTGACCGTTATGTTATCTCCATCTGGACACGCACGCCTGGGACCCGCACATGGGCGCTGCTTCAGGCGCAGCAACCTACCCGATGATGATCTTCTTGTCGTCCACGAACCGGTACTCGGGCACCTCCAGGTTGTAGGGCGCGGGGCCCTCTCGGATGCGGCCCGAGATGTCGTAGTGGCTGCCGTGGCAGGGGCAGAACCAGCCCTGGTAGTTGCCGGCGCCCCCGATGGGCACGCAGCCCAGGTGGGTGCAGATGCCGACCACCACCAGGTACTGCGGGCGGATGAGACGAAGATACCGCAATGACAATACGAAGGGTGAGCGAGTGCCAGGGAGCAAGGGCGTGCGCTTTCGTGGAGAACATGCGTGTGCACACTGCCGGCGTACCTTGGGGTTGACGGCACGGTCCACGTCCTTCTGCGGGTCGCGCAGCTCCGACAGCGCCACCTCAGCCGACTGGGCAATCTCCGCATCCGTGCGGTGGCGAATGAACACGGGCTTGCCACGCCACTTGACCGTGATGGTCGAGCCCTCCTCCACGGCCCCGATGTCCACCTCCAGCGAGCTGAGCGCCATCGTGTCGGCGGCAGCCTGCAACAGAAGCCGGGTATTTCAGCTATGGCGTGGGCTTGGCGAGCGTAGCGCAGGAACTCACCGACAGCGACAGCACAATCTTCAGCACGGCCAGGCGGGCCGCCGACGCGTACAGGAAGCGCCCGCCCGTCAGCACGAAGTAGGCAAAGGGGCGACCCTCCGTTCCAGGCGCGAAGCGCTTGTGGTGGTGCTCATCATACCTGCGCGGCGATGCAGCGCATTCCCGGTGATGGGCACGCCCCCAACAGCACCGCATGCGCGCCCGGCAAGCCCAGAAGCTGAGCTGCCTACTTGATGAGATGCGTGGGCGTCATCGAGAGGCGGTTCGTGGGGGTCAGCTTGGTCTCCGACTCCTTCACGGCCGCGACAGCATCCGCCGCGAACGCTGCAACAGGGTAGCGGCAGGAAGAGTTCATGTCATAGGCTGGGGGAGCTGCAGGAGACCGCTGAGGCGTGCTCACAGCGGAAATGCCCGATGGGCTGCTGCGGGCGCTCCACCACGTCCAGAGGCGCGCTCAGCAGCTGAGCATAGGTGTTGCCAGCATGCTGGGCCACTGGGCCGACGGTCTCGGCAGCACTGCTAAGCCGGGGCAAGAACGCCGCGACCGCTCGCCGCAGCGCCATGGTTGCAGCAACGCAAAAGAAAACACGTCAAGAAGGGCAGGCTAACTCGCACGTCCCTGTTGCGCATTTGGAACACGCGAGTGTGCCTGAGGGCGTGTCGCCGTACCGGGCGGGATTCCCCCGCTACCCCCCGCCGCCGGCCCCTCTTGTGAAACCGATCTCGTCAAAATAACTTCTCCTTGGTATCATGGACCCCATGGCGCATTGGAGTCTGGATGGTGTATGGTGACTGACACAGCCCCGTAGTGCGATGTGGCATCAGTTGTCGGCTGTGGAGCCCATTGTTTGCGGGCTTGGCCAGTTGTCCGTTGAGGCTGCGCGCCCTCTTCGCGCCGAAGCCTTCGCCGCCAATTTCACAAAAGGGAGGGAAGGGAGGCGGGGGGCTTGACAGGGGTCGGAGGGGTCTGCGTCGCAGCCATGAGTTTGCCCCATGGGTCGCCACGGCCGACCTTTCCCTTGCTGTCGCACCCTCGCTACGCGTTGAACGCCTAGGCCTCGTGCGCAAGCAGCCTGCGGGCGCTACAGCAGCAATGTCTCAAGCGCTGCTGCCCATAGCCGGCTCCGAGGAGGCGTGCTGCTTTGCGGCGCGCCAGCGCCAGCAGCCGCAGCCGCCAGCCAAGCCCGCGCTCTGCCGCAGCGCTAGCAGCAGCTCCGTCAGCAGCTGCTCCGAAGATGGCGCCGGCGAGTCGCCGCGCCAGCCGCAGCACCGCCCCACGCTGCTCGACGAGGGGCTGCGCGTGCCGCTGCTGCGAGCGCAGCACGCGCACCGCCACGCCAGGGACGCGGAGCTGCCGCCGGAGGGTGCGGCGGACGGCGCGGCGCTGACCCCCTCCCGCCCGCACACCGCGAGAGGGCGGCACAAACCCAAGCCGCACGGCGCCGCGGCCGCCTTGCGCCGGGAGCTCCGCCTGTGGGTGCGCGGGCCTGCAGTGCCAGGGGGGCGGCGCGAGGGGGCGGTGCTGCCGCCGGCAAGCTGCTTGGGTCCCCTGGGTGCAGCGCTGCCGCCGAGAGGCTGACCCAGCCCCTGCCGCACCGCTGCGCAGTGTGCTGTCCCTGGCATTGCCCACATGCCTGGTGGACGTCATCTCCTTCCTCGCATCGCTGGTCGGCCTAGCGCAGGTGCGGCAGCGGATCGAGGTCGTGCCCGGATTGAATGGCCGGGGCCTGAAGCGGCGCTCCTGGCGCCCTCTTGGTTGTTGCAACCGGCTGGGTAGACCTCGAACTCCGAGCTGCCTTTCCCACTGCCGCAGGTGGGCCAGCTCGGCACCACGGAGCTGTCTGCGCTCACGCTGGGGGGCACCCTGTTCAGCCTCACTGGCCTGTCGTGGTGGGGCGGGGTGGTGGCGGGCGGTTCAAGACACTACTGGCGCACGGGGACATGTAGACAGCTCGATGCATCCGGTCCCATACTCAGACCCCTCGCCACTCTCCCCGCCCTCCCCCCTAGGGTGTCTGGCCTGACGGGCGGCATGGACACGCTGTGCGGCCAGGTGTACGGGGCCGGGATGTACGGCGCCGTGGGCGTGCTGTGGCAGCGCTCGGTGCTGGTGTGCCTGGCCATGGGGCTGCCCTCCTACCTGCTGTGGGCCTGGGCGGAGCCGCTGATGCTGGCGCTGGGTGAGGCGGGACACCCAGAGGGGGGGCGGGTCGCGGCCGGGGCGTGCGTCAGATTGGCTATCCGCGGGAACACATCTATCTTCCGTAACTGTCCTGCCGCGCTCTCTGTCCCCACCCCTCCCTCCAGGCCAGCCCCCCGACGCCTCCCGCCTGGCCGCCGGCTACGTTCAGCGGGTGGCGCCCGCCCTGGCCCTGAGCACGGTCAAGTTCTGCTGCCGGTCCTACTTTACTACGCAGGCCGTGGTGTTACCGGTCAGGTGAGGAGGAAGGAGGCCACGGAGAGGCGCGGAGGGCACGGACCGCTCTTGCGCTGCTTGTGGCTTCTCAGTTGTCCGGCCCCTTTCCTGCCCACAGCGGCATCACCTTTGTGTGCACCTTCCTGGCGCCTTTCTACAACACACTCTTCATCGTCTGGTGGGTGGTTATTGGGGCCACAGCTCGCAACATCGGGTGTGGGAACCGCTGTTTGTGGTCCGTGGCCCGCCGGCCGCGTGCCACATTGCTCAA
>BDDC01000159.1:79437-94223 GCA_001662425.1 Chlamydomonas sphaeroides | reverse complement strand
GTCGCTGGCCGGGTGCAGTACCTGTACTTGCGCAGCGAGCTGCCGCGGGTCTCGGCCAACGAGACCTTCGCGGACGGCTTCCAGGGCCGCGTGTTCCAGCAGTGCTTCGAGCAGGGGCGAGGCTACTTCAAGTGGTGAGAAGGCGGGGCACGGGGACGCGGCGCAGCGGGAAGGGAAGGAGGCAGTAAGCGAGGGGCGCAACACCGGGCCAGTGGGGTCCGAAGGCAGAGGGCTGCATGGCTTATTTGGCAGGCCAAGCTACCGCGGAACCCTGGTGCTGCAGCGGGGCACGGCCCAACGTGTTACCCCGTGTGTCCGCCCCTCCCTCCCTCTCTCCATCCCAGGATGATGTTTACTGACCTCGGTGAGAGCGACAGGAGGGACACAAGGGGGCCGGCAGAACAAGAGTCGCCGTAGGCCTTGACAGTTGATGCATGGAGGTTGGGAAGGAACAGCGCGTCAGACCGCACCCAGGGCGGCGCCCATGCTACTCGTCTCCGTAATTTGATCGCCCCGCCCCCTTCGTCCCGCCTGCAAACCCCGCCTGCTCGTCACATCAACCCAAGACGAGTTCATGATGGTGAGGGGCGCGTGAGCGACGATGGCATATGCGCGTGGCGATCTCTCGGTCGCAAATGCGCTCCCCCCCCCCAAAAACCTTTGCTCCCCTGCCTTCCTGGCAGGTCACGGACCCCGCCTTCAACAACTCCATACCCGCGGTGCTGCGCGCCTACGAGTCGTTTGCGGGCGCCATACTGGTGCACCGCGTGTCGGTGGGCAGCAGCGGCCTGGCGGACCGCGATGACGACACGGGCGTGCTGGAGAGCTTCACAAAGTGCCTGCCCGCAGCCGACACGCACGTGAGGGCCGCTCGCCGCCGCCTGGCGCTAGCTCGGCATGCTTCTGGCTTGCGCCGGGTGCCCCTGCCAACCGCGCGCAGTCGAAGGGCTGTAGTGGATGTGTGGCGGCGAGAGGGCGGTCCGGCGGCGCGGGTTACGGGTACCGGTATGGCGACACAGAGCGGGGTGACGGGCCGACACCTGGCTGGCGAGCTGCCCTGCCTCTGCGGCGATGCCCCCACCACCGCCCTCTTGACGTCCGCGCCGCAGGTCAAGGGCATCGCCGCGTTGGACCACACGGGCGTAGGCAACAACGCGCACTGCTTCACGTACCTCACCGACCACAAGGGCATCCGCGTGGGCGACAACCGCACCGTGGGCATGGTGCGTGACGCAGCCTGGGCCCCTTGCGCCCCCCTCTCGCACAGACACCCCTGCCATTTTCGCCCTGCCCGTGCCATCCTACGAACTCCCTGCCAGCTCCCGCAACCGCAGCGTGCGTGGGCACGGTGCGTGCTACAGCTGGCCCCCGCGATTCCCCGCCTCGCACCTCAACCGTAGCGCTCACCGCATTGCACCCCTTGCCCCCTCCCCCACCCCTCCCCCACTCCCCCAGGCCCACATGGTGCCCGACCCCACCTCATCCCCGCTGCTCATCTACCACTACACCGGCAGCATCGCCGAGTACACCCGCCGCGTGTCCAAGATGTCGGCCGGCGTCAGCGGCATGACCAGCAAGAGCCTCAGCATGTACGAGCAGCTCGACAAGCAGTCGACCGCGGTGAGGCGGGGATGTGGGGAGAAGGGAGGGGGCAGAGAGGGGAAGGGAAGGCCGGGAGGGGGAGAGAGGGAGATGGGGAGGGAAGGCCGGACGTCGGCCTGGGCTTAAGCAGGCCGGGACTGGGTGCTGGTGGGACCGAGGGGCCCGGTGTGGCCGCAGCTATTGCCTGCGGTGAGGCCGAGGGACCGGAGGGGGGAAGGTGGAGGGGAAGGAGGGTGGGTGGTTGCGAACGCAATGGCACAGGCGCTTGCCGCCGGGGGGCGGCGGATGGGAGGGGCGTCGAGACGGGAGGTCAGCTGTTCGCGCGATAGGGGGCTTCTGTGGACCGCGCGGTCGAGTCAGCCGCGGCGGCTCCGGCCTGCGCCCCGCCCCTACCTGCGCTCTGCGTGGCACCCATGCCCCGGGCCCCTGCCCGCGCCCGGCCCCTGCCGCAGGAGTGCCTGGCGGGGCGGCAGGCGTACGACATGATGGCCGACCAGGGCGCCATCCGCCTGCGGCCCGCCTACGGCGGCAACACGCCGCGGCGCCGCCGCGTGCACCGCAACTCGTCCGCCATGAAGCAGAAGGCGCTGCACCGCCGGCTGGCGGAGCGGTAGGCAGGGCATGGGCGCGCGCGTGGAGTGCAGATCACCCGCCGGCTGGCCCGCGCCGGCGTGGTGAGCAGGGCCGGGTGCGGCGCTAGAGAAGGGATGCAGCTCGAGGGCGGCAGGCGGAGCCCGGCCGGCAGTGTGCTGGTGCTGCGGGCAGGACTCGTGCGCGGGGCTTTCCCGCCGATCCGTGCCGGCAGCGGTGCGCGTGTGCAGCAGATAAAGCGGCGTTGGACTGCGAGCGATTGATTCTTTACTTGACTAGTGTTAGTGTTGCCCGGACATTGATGCTTTGCGCGGGGTGACACTCTAGCGTTGCAGGCTTAGCGTTGCAGGCTTAGCGTGCTGGGTTGTGCCGGTTGGCGGGGCGGGCGGGGGGAGGTGAAGCGGGCGGCCGGCTGGCAACAAGGAGGTTGTAGCGCGTGGGTCTCCATGACTCGACTATACTCGCTGCGTGGTCATTGTATTTGTTTTAGATCGCTCGTTTGGCGGGCCGTACATATCTTGCAGCGACCCGCTGCCCTAGGCAGGCCTAACATTGTGGGCTCCGACGGCGCACTGTCGCTTGCGTCGATTCGCCGCGTCGTCAGTGGGCCGTGGCTTTCCTAAAGCCATCCTCTTGCTCCTTACATGGACATGTTGTACATACCGGTAGCGTGGATGGCGTTGCGCGTAGGCAGGCAGTGTGTGCTGCAGGAGCGCGGTGGGTGGCAGCGGTGTAGGCGGCACGGGCGGGCATGTGCCGTGGGGCCTTGGGCTGGAGCTCCCGGGCAGCGAGAGCACCCGACGCCGAGAGCGTCAGTGCAGGCCCCTGGCACCCCTGCCAGGTGGTGCGGGCGTCAGTCGCGTCATGGGGCCAGCGGGGCCTGCCGACAAACATGACGGGTGACGCGAGGAACTGATGGCGCCAGCTGGCGTGCTGCTGGCGGCCAATTGCTACGCTGCACGGCCCCAGGCGCCCATCATAGCTAAACGGCTCCAAACGCTGTACGGCCCCAGCTGCCCAGCGTGCCACAGCTGTGTGGCGCCGGCTGGGCCTCATTCGGCTCCGCACCAGCGGCTGTGCGCCGTTCACCAGCTGCGGGCCCATTTCATTCCTGCTGCATGAGGGCGCTCAAGGGAAGGGCCACGGGTGAGCCAGAGGCCTGCCAGCGCGCCACCTCAGCAGCCCAGCAGACGACGCAGCCCGGCCGTCAGAAGCTGCGAACATGGGGTGATGCACGCTGCCGGTGTTTGTTACACCACGCCGACTACCGGTAGAAGCCTCACGACACGTTGGACAACGCCAGCTCGGTCGCCTGAAGCCTCAAACTCACGGAAGCCGCGCCAACCACGGCGGCCCTCGCCTGCACCAATGCTTGCGTAAAGAAGGATGCTCTGTCCACTGAGGGCCCCGCAGCCCCGGCCGTCCAGAAAACGGACGACAGTCGGACACTGCGCTGCTCCCCGCGGTCAACCACACCGCAGCACACCAACAACGCGCCACAGACTCGGCAACGGGCACCGTCCGGGTCCCATAAACGGGCCCAACACCGACGTAGACCAGGGCAAAAGAGGGCAATGCCAAAGCGCTATGAATGCAGCGCACGGGGCCCCACACCAGGCAGCACACACCAGTGCGGGGGCCTCGCCTGCCATGCGCGCAACGGAAGCGCCCACCACCCGGCAGCACGCTCGTTTGGCAACAAGCGCGGTTTGGGCGCATAGGAATGTACCGGTAGACAGCACCGGTGCAACCCCCTCGCACAACCGAAGAAGATCGAAAGGTTACCGCCAAAGCGCACGCATCAGGCCGATGGTCAACCGCGACCCGCGGCGAGGAGGCGAGGCAGCGACGGGAAGCACATACACGCCCAACGCCGCGTCAGCAGTATCCGCACACGCGAGCGGTGGTGGAAATCACAAAAACCGCCTCCTGCGCTGCGCATTGCCGTCTTGTCAGTTCCGCTCCGAGCCGCGCACCTTCCAACTCATCACCGCACCATCACACCACCACGACCAATACTTGACCACACACCGCCACGACCGCTGCCACTACTTATTTCTGAACACACCACCACGACCGCTGCCACGACGCACAAGAACAGCAAACACACGTGACCCACAACCGCCTGCCATGAAAGCACCGCTGCGCACAGCAGCTGCCCCAAACCCTGCACCCCGTGCCAAACACCCACACCGCTGTAGTGAAGCCGTCCCGGGCCATCCCCTAGCAGCCTCGATCACCTTGGTCCAGCCCTGATCCATGCGCGCTGCCTGCCAAGAAACCCGCACCCGCGCACCCGCAAACCTCGCGCCACCGACGTCTGGACGCCCAGGCCCCAAACCCCAGGCAATCACGCCCCAGCCGCAGCGCGCAGCCAGCCAATGATTACCTGCACCCATGCGCCCATGCACCCCTTGTTACCGACCGTCCAGGCCGCCCCTCCACCCCAACCCGTACCCTGACCACGACACCCTGCGCGTCCTGCTCCCGCTGCGCCACCGCACCTCCCCACCACCCACTGTCGTACTACTGCCGTCCTGCCGCCGTACTACAGCGCTACTGCAACACCTGCCGTGTAAGCACGCCTACTGCCGCACTCGGGCCGCCGCGGCGCCGCTCATGCCTGGCTACCTGTCGGCATGCGCCAGGCGCACCGTGGCGCAGTGCAGCTCGAACATGAGGCCGGGCGCCGCCACCGCCAGCTGCTTGACAGACTCGGGCGCTGCAGCCAGCACCTGCGCCTGGTGCTCCAGGTACCAGTCCTGGCGCAAGCGGCGGGGTGGGGGCCGCAGGAGCGCAGGGGCGACCAGGGCAGACGCCGGTGTCAGGTGTCGCGGCGGGGAGCATGGCGTGCGTCGGAGCGCGCGCCCGGCGCAACGGAAGACCGATGTCGAAGGCCAAGGACACGGTGCGGCGAGCACGGCGCGCACGACGGCGCCCAGGCCAGGCAGCTGGACCATACCATATGCCCCATGTCCCATGCCCCGTGCTCCATGCCCCGTGCACCGTACACCGTGCATGCAGACGCGAAGGCACGTGAGCGCAGCCCCCCAGAGGCTCGGCGGCTCGTCGGCTCGGCGCGTGACGCTGCCTCACCTTGAGACAGGCCAGGTGGTCGCTGAAGCCCATGGCGTGAGCCCACAGCATGTCGTCCACGATGCCGCCGGGCGAGGCGCAGCGCAGCAGCCGCCGCTGCACGGCCGTCGCCACCTGCAGCAGCCCCCCGTTCCGACGGGACCACGCGGAGGGAGGGCGCACACGGACTACAAATCAGCGCTGACGTCCGCCACCCGGCCAACTGTGGCGGGCCTCCTGTGTCTGTCCCCGTCCCCGTCCAGGCCAAGCAGCTGCAGCAACACGCCGAGCCGCTCCTGCGCCGGGGCCGCTGCGCACCTGGCTCAGCAGCAGGCGGTCCGCCAGCTCCGCCACGGGCCGCAGCATGTGCTGCGGGAAGGACAGGTCGCCCGTGTACATGTGGCGCAGCAGCAGCGAGAAGGCGTCAGGGTCGGCGTCCTGGTGGGGGCCATGGGGCAGGTGGGGCGGCACGGGAGGGACCGGCGTTGCCGGGGGCCAGCCGGGGCGAAGGAGGCAAGCGCAAAGCGTGGCGGCCCACGCCGCTCAGCTGGCCCAGCCGTGCTCGTGTTCAGCGCCGCCGCTGCCACCTGGCGCGGGCCCGGACGGCGGCCTCCGCCGGCCCTGGCCCTGGCCCTGGTGCTGCTCGCCAGCACCCCCGCCCTGCGGCCAACCCGCGCCCACCTGCAGCACCACCTCGCGGGCGCCGCTGTCCGCAAAGCCGCCCGCAAAGAGGCGCTTGAAGTAGGGGCAGCGCGCCGCCAGGATGAGGCGGTGGCAGCGGAAGGACACGGCCTCGCGGCCGCTGCCGCCCACCACCACGCTCACGTCGTGCGAGCCGTCGTCGGCCGACAGCAGCGCCGCCAGGTCGCCCACCAGGCCTGTGTGGGGGCCAGCGGTCCGGGTTGGGTGCGGGATGTCAGAACAAGAAGCGAAGAGAGGGTAGATCGCTGCGGCGGCGGCAGGACAGGCACGCGGCGGCGGCGGCCACCCATGAGACGGCAAGCGCCGCGCGCACGCGCCCCGCAAGAGCGCGCAAGCCCTTGCCGCCGTATCTTAATAATTTGATTCGACATCATGTGTCGACGATTCAACTCGTCAGACTCCACCGACTCTATCGGCTTCGACGAGACGGCTGGCAAGGCCGCAGGGGGCCCCATGCCGCCGCACCTGCCAGCCCCTCGTGCCACGCCATGCGAGGCTGCGGCGGCGCCGCGGGCCGCAGCCCCAGCCCCAGCAGCAGCAGGCGGCGGTCGTGGTACTGGCACAGCGCCAGCCAGCCGTTGGGCAGGATGGCGGGGTAGGAGCCTGGGATGGGGGAGGGCAGGGCAGGGAGGGAACGGAGGGGGCCGAGCGCACGTAAGTACCAGCATGCAGCAAGGCCAGCGAGAGGAAAGAGGCGCTGCAGCGGCTAGGACCGGTGGCAGGCGCGCACAGCCACATTTTGATGCTCCAGCCACTCCCGAGCCGCCCAAACCCCGCCTACCCCCGGCTCCCTCTGACCGCCCTCCTCCCTTGCCCGCCCTCCGCCCTCCCCCCTCCACCCCCTGCCCCCGGCCTCACCCACTGCGCCCCAGGAGGTGTCGCCCTTGGCCACGCACACCACGCTGCCCACGCCGCCGTCCGCCTCCAGCCGCACCACCTGCTGCCGGTCCGCCACCACCAGCCGCCCCGCCTCGTCCACAACCACGCCGCTGATGGCGCTGAACGTGAAGCCCACCGCCCCGCCGCCGCCAGCCCCAGCCCCAGCCGCCGCCGCCGACGACGACGACGACGGCACGCCCGCGGCCGGGCGCCCGCCCACGTTGCCCGGGCCGCCCGAGCCCGAGCCCGGCCGGGGGCCGCCTGATCCCAAACCCGGCCGAGGGCCGCCGCCGCCGGGAGCCATGGACGGGCTGCCTGGCGCGCCGCCGCCGCCGCCTGCCGCTGCGGCGGCCGCGGCGCCCAGCTCTGCGCCGGCGATGCGGTGCGGCACTCCGCCGCCCTCCGACATGCGGTACAGCGCCGTGGTGGTGGCGGCGTACAGGCGGCCGTGCAGCGAGTCGTAGGCCACGTCCACAAAGCCCGCGGACCAGGGGCCGCCGTAGCTGCGGCGCCGAAGAGGGGGAGGCATGCGAGTCGGCCACGGCGCAGCGGCAGCTTTAAGCGTCATCGCGCGAAGAGGATTGCATCGCGGCAGCCTAGCGTGCAAATCCCAGCGCCCCGGCCCCGGCCAGGGCCAGTCCAGCAGGTGGCACTGCCATTAGTCATGGGGTTGTCATCCGGATATCCATCCCAGGCCCCCACTCAGACATGTACAGTGCGAGCTCTGCTTCAGCGTCCAGCGGCTAACGCTCCCGAGCCTTCGCCCCCGGAAACCCCAACCCGTCCCCCAATCCCCAGCCACGCCCACATGCCCCACCCCACGTGCTCACACAGTGGTGACCTCGGCTTCGGCGTCCGGCGACGCATCCGGCCCCGGCAGCACCACCCGTCGCACGGTGCCGCAGTCCGCCACGAACAGGCGGCCCGCGCCGTCAGCCGCCAGCGAGTGCGGCAGCTGGAAGCGCGCGGTCGCGAGGCCGGGGCCGTCGGAGGAGCCGCAGAGCTCGCGGTGGCCGGCCACGGGAGAGACTGCGTTGTCGGGGCCCAGGCGCATCAGGGCGCGGCCCTCCAGGACTGCGGCGTGGGGGCGGGGGAAAGGTGAGGGGGAGGTGAGGGGTGTGGGACGTGCGCCGGTTGCAGCTCACAACCGAACACAGCCCGTCACAGAGAGACGTACAGTAGACGGCTTTGCTGGTGGGCTCGTAGACGGCTCGGTGGAGCGCGACCTGGCGGAGGGCGAAGGGAGGGGAGGGGAGCGGGAGCGGGAGAAGGGGAGGGGAAGGTGGGGCGAAGGTGGGGGGGAAAGGTGGGAAGGGGCGAGGGCGTGTCGAGGTGGCTGGTCGCGCACCTGGCACGTGTAGGGCCGCAGCTGGCCGTCTGGGCAGCGCTCCTGTTGAGCAGGGAGGAGCAGAGGGTGGTTGAGGGTGAACGAAGTGTCGAAGGTTGGCGGTAAGGTAGGGTAGGGTGTTGCAACTGGCTGGCGATTCGTGCTGGCGGAGCTTGCCTTGAGCTCCAGCCGCGCGCCTAGCCTCCATCCGTCGCCCGGCCTTTCTCCTCCTTCGAGCAGAAACACAGAAGTCCGGGGGCCACTGCCTCCGAAGAGAGCGTCCCGGTCATTCGAGAAAACGAGCGTCTGCCATAATCCGCCATCTGCAGGACGAGAGACGATGCACGTAGGATAGCTCGCGTGCACGCTGGACCTGTCCACTATGCGCAGAGGCTTGTCGGCCATGGCTGGCGTCAGCGGTGACGTTAAGGCGCGCAACGCGCACAGAGAGACGCGTTGCGTATGGTGCTCATCGTGAGGGCACTGTGAACTGGAACCGCAGGATGCGAGGTCGCAGTGCGCGCGTTCGTGCTCCCCTCGCGGTACTTTGCACGCGCTTTTCTTTAAGCGGGAGCAATCGCGTCGCCAATTGGATGCGTTACAGTATCCATAGCTATAGACCGGCAGCGCTTGAGGTCCTGCAAAAGGTCGCTGACCCGCAGGGTCGGCGAGCACGACCGCCCAACGCCGGATAGCCAAGGAGAGCACAGCCAGTGCGTGCCGCTCGCGCAACTCCCAGCCGTTCGGCAATCGCACCATCGTTCCCGCACGGTCCCCATGTCCACCTCCCGCATGTTGCCCTCAGCCGCCAGCTGCTCCGGGGACGCTCCCAACCTCGCCAGACTGCCGCCTGCCCCGCGCCCCGACCGCCTGGATGGACACACTCCGGCGGTCCGCCAGCGAGGGTAGCAGCTCCGCATCAAGCAGCTCCGCCGCCGGCGTGGGTCCCAGCGCCTCCGCCAGGTCGCTTGGGCACGCCAGCGGCGGCGACGGCGATGTCGGCATGTCAGCGCGCATCGCCGCTGCTGCCCCGCTGCCGCCAGCGTCCCTCATGGGCTCGTCCGCCCCGCCGTCGGCCACAGCCCAGCCGCCTGGGGCTGCCGCCTGCTCGGCTGCGGCGAAGCTGCCCTGTTCCATACCCAGCTGCGGTGCCGCCGACACAGCGCCCTGCGGCCCTGAGGGGCTGCCCCCATACTCCGGCGGCAGCGGCGGCGGGTCGCCGTACATGGCCGCCGCCAGCGCGTCCCGGGCCGCATCAGCGGCGCCGCGGGCGTGCAGCTCCGCCGCCGCGAGTGCCGCCGGCACTGACCCGCCGCCGCTGGGCAGCTGGAGCCACTGAGCTGGCGACGGCGCCGGCGGCCGCCAAGACGCGGCGGCCGGCGACGCCGCCGCTAGCGCCGCCACCGCCGCGAGTGCGTCTAGGGATGCCGACGGCGACCCCAGCGGTCGCAGCGCCGCCAGGCTGGCTAGCGGCTGGGGCTGGCCCAACGGCGGCCGCCGGTTCCTGCGCTGCCCTCCTGCTCCCGTTGCCGCCTTGGCCTCGGCCTCGGAGTCCGCCTCCGAGCCCTCTGTCACCCCCGCCGCCGCGCCAGGCGACCTCCGCCGCAGGTGCCGGTGCAGGCGGCCGCGGAAGGGTCGCTGCTGCTCCCGCGGCACCGCCGAGGCCTGCGGCGGCGATGCCGCGAGGCTCAGCGCCCGTATGGACTGCATGAGCGGCAGCGCCGCCGCCGAGGCGGCGGCGGCGGCGGCGGCACTGACGCGGCCGCCGGTGGGCGGCCCCGGGAGGCTGTGCGCGTCGTGCCGCTCGGTGCGGGGGCGCTTGCTGGCTGAGGACCCGGCGGACGGCCGCTGCGAGCCGTCGAAGCTGCCGGCGGCGCCGCCAGGGCCCGGAGCGGCGGCCGCGGCGGCGACTGTGTCGGAGTGCACGGAGGTGGAGGACAGGCGGCGGCGGCGGTGGCCAGTGCGCGGCAGCGGCAGCGGCGGCCGTGCTGCGTGGGGATAGAGCTGTGGTGGCTGCTGCAGCTGCGGCGGTGGCGCCTGCGCCTGCGCCAACGGCGGCGGCGGAAGCAGGGGCGGCGGCGGCGCATTGGCTTCTGCGCCAGACGTCCCCGATGACACGTCCATGGGCTCTGCGCCGCCGCCGCCACCGCCGCCGCCAGCCGCCTCCTCAGCAGCCCCGCTCGCAGCAACCAGCGCCTGGGCCAGGTGCGCCAGGCCCTCGCTGAGACCCGGGCCCCGCCCGCCAGCTGCTGCGCCGGCCGCGGGCGGCCTGGCCTGATGCAGGTACGCCGGGTGCCGCAACGGGTTGTGGCGGCGGGCCGCGGACCGCAGGAGGCTGCTGCATATGGGCCCCGCGCCCGCCGCCGGGCAGCCGCTGCCGGCGCAACCGGACTCGCCGGCAGCTGCACCCGGCCGGCCCCCTGGCGGCGGCACCGCGGCCGGCGGCGGCGCCTCGCGCCGCTGCTGGCGCTGGCCCTGGCGGCGCCGCGTGGCCCGCGAGTTGCCCGTGTCCAGGTCGGCGCCGGCGGAGGGCGCGCTGCTGCCGCTGCTGCTGCCCTGCTCGTCGCCGCTGGCGCCGCCGCCGCCATCCAGGGCCCGCCAGGCCGCGGCGCCGCCGCCGACGCCGCGGCTGGCACGCGTGGCGTCACCAAAGCCGGCCTCGTCGTCGCCGAGATTGCCGCTGGCTCCGCTGCCGGCGTCGCCGCCAGCGCCAGAGCCGGCGCCGGCGGCCGTGGATGCCATGGCGGCGGCGGCTGCACGCAGCGACCCGGGTCCCGGGCCGGCGGCGCTGCCCCGGTTGGGCTCCGATAGGCTCGTGTCCTGGCTGCGCTGCGGCCGCTGGCTGCGCTGCGGCTGCTTGGCGTGCGGCTGCTGCCGCCGGCCTGGACGCTGGCGGGGTCCGGCCCGCGCCTCGTGCGCTCGCTCCAGCTCTGCGCTGACGGCCGGCTGCCACCACTCCCCCCCGGGGCCGCCGTTGCTGCTGAGGGCCACGGCCGCCGACAGGCCGGCGGCGGCCGAGCCGGCGGCGGCCGAGCCGGCGCCGCCGCCATCGCCAGGCTGCTGCATCGACGGTGTCGACGGCGGCAGCGGCGGTCCCGACGGCGTCGCCGCCGCTGCGTTGGCCGCCAGCGCCGCCAGCAGCCGGTGCGCCGCCAGGCCCGGCAGCTGGGCGGGCGGCGGCGGGCGGGTGGCGGCGGCGGCGGCAGCTGCCGCCGCTGGCGGAGGCAGGTGCAGCGGCGGCAGCTCGCCGGTGGCGCGGTTGTCGAAGCGGTCTGCAGCCGTCATGAAGTTGCTGGTGCCGGGGCTGCTGAAGCCGCCGGCGGTGCCGCTGCCATTGGTGCCGCCGCCCAGGGGGCTGGCGCCGCCGGGCGCCGGCGGCGCAGCGGCCGCGTCCCCAGCGGCCGCCGCCGCGGGCTGCAGCAGCGGGGCCGCCATGGGCGGCGGCGAAGCGCGCCTGCGAGCGTGGGGCAGGAAAGGGGAAGGAGAGGGTCGGGTGAGACATGCGCGCTCGGAGCGGCGTTTGCGGGCAGGCGCGCGGTGACCCACCCGAGCGCGCTGCTGCGCGTGCTGCAGACGGCAGGTGAAGCGTGCTGCAGAGGCGCGAGCGCGCGTCCGCGAGGGCGGGCTCAGCACCCCGCGGGTCAGGTGCGCGAGGGCGCTGTGGGGATCTGTGGATGCAGCTTCGTGGCGAGAAGCGCCCCTGTGTACTGCTGCGGCTGCGAATTGCGGCTTCTATTGCTGTGTGCCCCACGATCGACAAACCCCCGCTGCGTCACCCCCGCTGCCTTCCCGGACCCTGACCCCCTGTCTAAATTCGCCGCACGCTACCCACCTCCTGCACCTCCGTTATCCCCGCGCTAATGCGTTGCCTGGCTGCCTATGGCTATCGTGTCAGGCGGTTGCAGGCGGAAGTTGGCTGCCGGCACACATACGGCCCCCGTAAGACTTAATAATGAAACTCAGTTCGTACGCTTGACCCTCCCAGTTGGTGGTAGTGCCTCGCGACAAGCTGGCGGTTCGCGCATCCGTGTCAGACGCGAGGAGCCGTCGATCTTGAACATCCGCCCACGCTGCAGCGCCATACCGCATGCATAACTTTCCTCAAAATATAATAGACCACACGTAACGCATGCGTCGCGCATCCGGTCCCCGACCTCGGCTGGCGCGAAACGTCGCGACAAGGCAGCCCGCGCAATAATTCCACCTCGGAGCCCATAGCAGCATTTACACATCTCAGTTGCTTGGAGGGAGGCTCCCGATCACGTCTGGCGACCTGCTTCGGCAATTGACACGACTGCCGAGCCATGCCCACAGCTGGCCGTGCGCTGGCCAGCTCGCTGGTCCTTGCCCTACTGCTGGCAACGCGTACATCGGCATCGCATCTAGCGCACCACCCGCCAGGGTACCTGGCGGCGTGCCTGCTTGTGCGGGATGGCAACAGGGACATCCGGGAATGTAAGCCGCCGCGCATCCGCGGCGCGGGGCTGGCCAGCGCAGCAGAGGACTGGAGCAGGGGCGAGCGTCCAGCACCATGTCCTGACACCCCCCCCCTTGCTCCCCTTCGCACAGGGGTACAGTACCACCTGTGGGCCGGCGTGGACAAGGTGTTTGTGTTTGACCACAACAGCAGCCTGCCGCTGATGCCCGAGATCGTTGACTACGTCATGAACGGTACGAATGGGAGCCGGCGAGCACAGCAGCGAAGCCCTCGCCGCATAGCCAGGGCTGCTGCCGGCGTGCGGTTCATGTGGGTCGGGACCCGCTCTGCCTCCGCGCCCATGGCCGCACAGCTGCGCTGCGCCCGTGTCGCTTAAGGCCGCGTGCAGTTCACCTACTTTTGTCAAGCCCTTACAGCTCAGCTGAGCCACCACCACCCTCTTCCTTATCCGCGCGCAGGTCGCGTGCAGTACACCTACTTTCGCAGCGAGGTGCCCCGGGGCCAGCAATTCTCATCGAGCCTGCAGGGCCGCGTGTTCCAGCAGTGCTTCGAGCAGGGCATTGGATACTTCACTTGGTGGGTTGGGGTGAGCGGCCACTGGTGGGGGTGAGGTGGCGCGCCGGGGGTATCCTTGGTCTGCGGAATCGGGCAAAACCCCAAGCAACGCGCAGGCGCTGTTCCGTAACCTTGCGCCCCTGGACCCGCACCTCCCGCCGCTCCCTCGCGCAGGATGATGTTTACAGACCTAGGTGAGCTAGCTGCGCGAGGAGCGGGGATGCACCGATGGGACGGCCTCGGAAGGCTGGGCCTCTAGCTAGCGCTCGCTCGGCTCAGCTGCCGCTCGTTGGGCGGCCTTGTTCTGCGCGCCGAGTGACGTGCCTGCTTGACGTGAACCGATAGATCATGTTGTGGGCCCCTCCCTGACCCGCCGCAACGGCGTCTGCGCACGACCCAGATGAGTACATGGTGGTGAGTGGCGGAGCGCTGCGACCCTTGCAGCCGGGTGATCCCGGATTCCCAGTTTGAAGTCGGACTTGGACAGCGTATGCCTCTGCGCTATGCTCCCACTCCTTGAAAGGAACGGGTCATGGGTGGCGCCGGTTGGGCCCACCCGTTTTGCATATGTACCCCGGCAGTGGCCCGCGTATGTCCCGACGCACGCGCGTTGGGGGACACGCTCGCCCCGCCCTAGGCTGCTGCCCCTGCCTCGTCCCTGCCGTAGGTTACGGACCCTGCCTTCAACAACTCCATACCGGCCGTGCTGCGGGGCTACGAGCACAGCGCGGGGGCGGTGCTGGTGCACTGGCGGACAGTGGGCAGCGGCGGCGTCAAGGAGCGGGCGCCGGGGCAGGGCATGCTGAGCACCTTCACCAAGTGCTCGCCCAAGCCCAACAGCCACGTAAGAGAGGTGCTGTGTGGGGGCGGGGCGGGCCCCGTGTGCTGTTGGCTGCCTGTGCGGCGACGCCATGCGGCGTGTCGTGCGACTACCTGTGCATCTCTCTCCGTGGGACGCACTGGGTTCGTCCCGCGGTGGCCGCGGCGTGTGCGCCCATGCGCAGGGGGGGGCGAGGACCACGTGCGCGCGGCCGTGACCCACATCACCTTGTTGGCGCTCGGCCGCGACGCGTTGCGTACAAGCAGCGCGCGCAGGATGCGTTCGATGCAGGCCACGCGGGACGCGCCTGAGGCCCGAACGCCCGACCCACATCGACTGTCGCCTGTGCGCCCGTTCCCGCCTGCCCCACCTGCCTTGCGCGCAGGTCAAGGGCATCGCCGCGCTGGAGCACTCGGCCGTGTCCGGCAACGCCCACATGTTCAAGTACCTGAACGGCAGGGCGGGCAAGCGGGTGGGCGACAACGTGACGGTTCACCAGGTGTGGCGAGGGGCGGCGGGAGCGGCCTTTTCCAACGCGCAGCCCTTGCAGGTGCAGGAACGAACCTGCATCTGCTCCCGCTTCCCTGGTAAATCTCGCTCACGTGCCCCGAGCGCGGGCTCGCCAGACATTCGCAGGCTCGCAGGGCCCCGCTCGGCCACACCTGGTCGCGCAACCCTGGCGCCCTGCCGCTTTCCCGCCCTGGGCCGCTGCTGTGCCCTCAGACGCACGCCGTGGCCGACCCCACCCGCGGGCCGCTGCAGCTGTACCACTACATGGGCTCCGTGGCGGAGTACAG
>BDDC01000159.1:62370-73385 GCA_001662425.1 Chlamydomonas sphaeroides | reverse complement strand
GTGCCCACGCACGCTGCGGTTGCGGGAGCTGGCAGGGAGTTCGTAGGATGGCACGGGCAGGGCGAAAACGGCAGGGTGTGTGTGCGAGAGGGAGGGGGTGCGATGGCCTCGGTCTGCGTCACGCACCATGCCCACGGTGCGGTTGTCGCCCACGCGGACGCCCAGCCGGCCGTTGCGGTATGCAAAGCTGTGCGCATTTCGGGCTACCCCCGCATGCTCCAGGTGCGCGATGCCCTTGACCTGCAGGCAGGCAGGGCGAGCCGGCCAGGCGGCTTTGCTTGATGACCGATGGGCGCTGCGGGCGACGTACAAGCAAGCAGCCCAAGAGGCCTGCCCAGCTATCCCTGCCTCCTTACGCACCTCACACCGCGATCTTTCGCTCCGCCCCCTGCCCCCATCGCTCCGTCCGCAGTGCTAGCAGCTCGCACGCATCGCAAGCAAGCAGCAGGAGCCCAAGTGCGCGGCCTGCTCATCCTTCCCGTGTGTGCCTCCGCCCGCCACTCACGTGTTGGCCCAGGCCGTGGACGCACTTGGTGAAGGTGCCCAGCAAGCCCTGACCCGGGGCCCGCGCCCGGACGCCGCCGCTGCCCACATCCCGGCGGTGCATCAGCACAGCGCCCGCATTGGCCTCGTAGCTGCGCAGCACAGCCGGTATGGAGTTGTTGAAGGCGGGGTCCGTAACCTGTGGACAGGCGCAGGGCGGTCGGCGCAGCAGTGGTCGGGGTTGGTGAGGCCTCGGCCGATAATACCGTCAGATGGCGGTTGTGCCACCCAGCCACAGGCGCTGCGGATGGGCCCTTGCTGTGCCAATGCTGCTGTCTCACCATCATGAACTCGTCTTGTGGGGTGCGATGTGCGGCCGGGGGATGGCAGGGAAGCGTTGGGGCGATTGACCGGCAGGGGCGGGAGTGAGGCTGGATGGCCCCGCACACGGAACCGCCGGACCTGGGGGCGCTGGTCCCAAGATGCGGTCCGGCGACCCCTTCTCACACTTCTATAACATCTCGCATGGCCGCCTACGGTATGACACCCGCGGCGCCTTAGGTCCCTCCCTCCCCTCGCGTCAGTCCTGTCGCCCTCACCGAGATCAGTGAACATCATCCTGGGAGTGGGGGAGGGGCGGACGACCGGGGGAACACGTTAGGCGGGGCACCGCTGCAGCACCAGGGCTCGCGGTAGCTTGGCCGGCCAAAAAGCCATGCAGCCCTCTGCCTTCCAGGAGTTCCAGCCCCACTGGCCCGGTGTCTCGCCCCTCGCCGGCTGCCTCCATCCCTTCCCGCTGCGCCGCCTCGCCCTACTCCGCCTCCTCACCACTTGAAGTAGCCTCGCCCCTGCTCGAAACACTGCTGGAACACGCGGCCCTGGAAGCCGTCCGCAAAGGTCTCGTTGGCCGAGACCCGCGGCAGCTCGCTGCGCAAGTACAGGTACTGCACCCGGCCAGCGACCACATAGTCGGCCAGCTCCTCCAGCATGGGCACGGTGCTGTTGTGGTCAAACAGGAACACCTTGTCCACACCAGCCCACAGGTGGTACTCCACCCCTGTGGGATTGTGGGCGGCAGCGGCAGTGGCGCTGCGAGTTGGTGCGACGACGAGACACGTCCATGGCAAGGCATCAAGGCTCTCCCCTGGCCAAGACCGGCTGCTGTACTTGCTTCATATCGAGCGCCATGATCCCTGCACGTGCTGATGCAGGCGCAGCGCAAGCCAGCCGTCGCAGGGTCGCGCGGCTTACATTCCCGGATGTCCCTGTTGCCATCCCGCACAAGCAGGCACGCCGCCAGGTACCCTGGTGGGTTGTGCGATAGCCGCGACGCTGACGCATGCGATAGCAGCAGGGACGTCAGGACGAGTGCCCTCGCTAGGGCGCGGGCGACAACTGATGCGGTCATGTCCATATGAGTTTGTAAGCTACCTTGACAAGTGCTTTGTACTTGTACGGATGAGCGCCACACAAGGCTGTATCGATGCTACTGGTACTGAGGGCCCGCAGGGCGCTAACCCAATGTACGGCGGTTGCCGCGAGCGGAATGGGTCGCGCCAGGTCGCGGCACTGGCACTTCCTGCACACCGACGCAGGCCCGCTTTGGTGAGACTGTGCAACCGAAGTTACCAATGCCGTCCTGCATGTTGACACCTTTGGTTGCCAGCCCGTGCCGCCAGCGCCTGGCGCCTAGCCCCCGCCTGCACAGCATCAAGTCTTCCTACCCCAGCAGCTCCGCCGCCGCCTCCGCTCAGTTGACCTACCCTCCTGCCCCAGACCACAGCGCCCCGGGCGCCGCGGCCGCAGCCGCATCGCTCCTGCTGCGAGCCGCGCCCGCACTAACGCCCACCGACGCACATCGGCAGCGCCCCCGCCTCCACAGCGCCCTGCAAGGTGCGGTCAACGCTGCAAGGCGCTGTCGCCCCCGGGCCCAACCGCCAGCCACAACCTGGACCCGCCCACGCCCATCCAGCCCTAGCCGTCCGCCCTGCCGCCTGCCCGTCCTCCCGCGCATCCGCCGCTGCCCCGCTCCCCTCCGCCCAGCCAGCAAGCCCTCCACAACACCAAAATCTAAACGCTCCGCTCCCAGGAGCTGGGCAGTAGCCGCAGCGCCCCCACGGCCCTACACGACGCCCCACACGCTCCCGCCCTCACCCCCGGCCGCGCCGCCGCTCCCCATCGTCCACCGCCGCCGCCAGCTCGAGCGGCAGCAGCGCCGCCTGCGCCGCCTGCCGCGCGCGCTTGTTGCGGCGGCACAGGTCCGCGAACTCGCCGCAGGCGCCTTCCCAGGCCGCGTCGAACGCAACGCCGCCGGCTGCGGGAGGGGTCCGGAGAGGACAGCGGGAGGGGTCCGGAGAGGACAGCGGGAGGGGTCCGGATAGGAGGGACATGTCAGCCGCAGGCAGGCTGGGCGCATGTGCCGTTGCTCAGGTCGCAGGGGGGTGCAGGGCATGGTCCCTGGGAGCTGTGTCCCAGCTCCAGGGCCCAACGGGGCACAGCATGCCGCGTTACGCCCCCTGAGCAGCCCCCCACCATGTGCAAACCCCACATGCGTGTTGGCCGCTCACTCCCCGCATCACGCCCCGCCTCACTTTCCCCCCTCGCGCACCTCCCTCGCCGCCGCCCATCATGTCGCCCTCGACCGGCCCCGCAGCAACGGCCGCAGAGTGCGCCTGCAGCGCCACCGCCGCCGCGCCCAGGAACGCCTGGCGCCAGGGTGTTGGTGGGGGTATTGGTTCCAGTGATAGGTAGAACAGAACCGTTGGTGTTGGTGATGGCAGCGGGGGGGAAGCCTTTGGCCGCTCATGCAGGCATCCAAGCATGCGCGCGCGGAGCAGGCCCCTCGACCCCTGGCCCATACCGCTTGCTCGGCCCAAGGAGCCAGCTGCACGAACCCTGCAGCAGCTCCCTGCCCTACCTTCTCCCCTCCCTCCCCCCGGGTGTCGCACCTGCTTGTCGCCCGAGGTGGCCGCCACGTCAGGCACCGCCTGCAGCGCCGCCGTCAGCCAGCCCAGCCCCGCCTCGCCCGCCGCGCCGCCGCCGGCCGCCGCGTTGCCGCCCGCCGCGGAGCTGCCGCCGAAGGCCAGCAGCCCCAGCAGCGCCGAGCCCAGCCCCGACACGCGGCCCAGCGGCAGCGTGCCCGCCAGCCCCGACAGCAGCAGGCGCACTAGGATGGGCGCGCGGGGCAGCAGGTGCGCGCGCAGCACCTCGGGCGCCTGGGCGTGTGGGGAAATGGGGAAGGGATGAGAGATGGGTAAAGTGGATGCGTGAACTAGGGGCTGGAGGACGGTGACGGAGGGGAAGGAGCACATGGACGCGGGCAGGGAGGCTGTGCTGCGTGGCCCCCAGCGCAATGTGCCGATGTGCCCTCGACCCCGGGATGGCGGGCCGCACGGCCGGTTCGGCAACGGAGAGGAGAGGCGGCGAGGGGGCTCGGAGCGCGACGGCCACCCGGGCGGCGGACCCCGGGTTGCGGAGGCACGTGACGCGGGAGCCGGGGAGCCGGGGCGGCGGGGGGGGCACCTGCGTTGCGACATGGGCGGCATGCCCCATCCCTGCCGCTGCTGCCCCTGCCGCTGCTGCCCCGGCCGCTGCTGCCCCGCCCTTGCCGCTGCTGCCCCCACCCCCGCCGCGCCTGCCGCACCTGCGGCGGGCACTTGGCCAGCACCGCTGCGCTGCACAGCCGCGCGATGAAGCCCAGCACCGAGCCGTTGGCCTCGCGGTGCTGCATCACGCAGCCCACCTGGGGGAGGGTGGGAGGGAGGGCGGGTGGATGGAGGGCTGCGACGAAAAGAGGAGCATGGACGCGGGTGCGGTGGGTTTCGTCGTGGCAGCCGGGAGGGAAGGAGCGGGCTGTCCCCATGGCACCGCTCCGCATTACCCAGAGCCTTCGCCCAGTCGGGTGGCGACTGCCCACCGCACCCCTGGCCCTCGGGCCACACCCACCCACCCGCCCTGCCCTCAACCACATACCACCCAGACGCACACAGGCACCCTGCCCCTCCCCACTTCCCCTCCATCCCTCCGCCTCCGCCCCACCATGGCCACGTCCAGCAGCGCCGCCAGCGCCCGGGGCTCGGCCGCCGCCAGCAGCAGGCGGGGCGCGTAGCCCAGCGCCCTGAGGCCCAGCAGGAACAGGTCGTCCACCATATCGGGCGAGGAGGACAGCGCCGCCAGCGTGGTCAGGGGCCTGGGCGGGGCGGGGAGGGGTGTGGTGGACGGTAGGGGGGATGGACGGTTGGGGCGGCGCCGCCCACTGCGCTCTCCCGCCGACAGCCCCGTCAGGTGCGATGGCGGCCGCACCTGGCGGCCTCTGTGACCAGGCCGGTGAGGATGGCCCCCAGCGACACGTCGTGGCTGGTGTCGGCGCCGAAGAACTTGACCAGCTCCGACACGATGAAGCTGCGGGCGGGCGGGAGGGCAGGGCAGGCGGGCAGGCGGTGGAGGGAGCGGGCAGGCGGTAAGAGGACGCGCGCAGCCGCTTTCCCCTTTCCCCTGGGCCCCTCCTGCCCTTTCCCCCCTCCCCTCCGGCCCCCAACCCTACCTACGCCTTCCAAGCCTTCCGCCACACCGCACAACCAGCCACCGCCGCGCCCCCGGGCCTCCGCTCCGCCCCTCCCCGCCGCCTCCCCCTTCCCCCAGGCCCCTCTCACAGGAAGGCCGAGTGCCGCGTGACGCTGAAGCGCGCGGGCAGCACCTCCAGCAGCGTGGGCAGCAGCTGGCCCGCGCTCCTGCCGGCGCCCTTGATGCCGTAGCGCAGCGTGCGCAGGCCGTGCTCCGTGGTCTTGGGGCAGCCCGCGGCGCGCACCAGCAGCGCGTCCAGCACCGGCCACGACGTCACTGACGGGGCGGGGGCGGGGGGAAGAGGTTGGGGGCGAAGGGGTTGGGTGGGAGGCGGGAGGCGAGGCACGCACGGCGACGGGAGCTCGCTTGCATGACAGCCCCGACAGAAGCTCCGCCGTGTCCGCCCCGGGCCCCGGGGTGTGGGTCGGGCACGACTTGAGGCCGTGTCTCGCACGCGCTTGCAGCGGATGGGCTGGCGGCGCGGCCCCCGCCGGAGCGCCTGCTTCACGCGCAGCCACACAAACAAGGCCCGCGCTCACTGAGCATCTGCGCGACCACGTCCGGGTCCGAGGTGCGCGCAAACACCTCGGCCAGGCGGTCCACCAGCGGGTTGAGCGCCGTGACGGGGATGGCGGGCGGCGGCGCGCCGGGCGGCGGCGCGGGGCCCAGCGCCGCGAGCCCGTCTCGCAGCTGGCCCAGCACCGGCATCAGCAGCGCGGCGCCCGCCTGCTGCCGCTGGTCGGGCGGCGCGGCCTGCGACACGGCCTGGCACACGGCGCAGATGATGGACTCCACGTCCTCCTCCTGGGGTGGCGGGCGGGCGGGCGGACCGGGGAGCAGGGGAGGCTGAGGTGCGCTGACCGGCGCTGCCGGAGCCGCAGCTGCCGAGGGGCCTGTTCAGACCCGGAGCAGCACGGGGCGGTGCGGTGCGGTGCGGCGACGGCACTTGTGGACCGACACCGGTTCATCAGACCCGGGGCAGCACGGGGCGGTGCGGTGTCGGCATGATGGCAGCCCCACGAGGCCCCTGCGGCCGCCTGGCGTACCATGAGCGGGGGTGCCCCCGAGGGCGCGGGCCCGTTAGTCCCTGCCAGCCGGCCCGCCGCGCCCATGGCCAGGGCCTTGCTGTACAGCCCCAGCAGGTCCTGCGAGGCGCGGGGCGGTTGGGGAGGGGGGCAGCGGGAAAGTCACACGAGGTTGGAGGTGGTTGTCGCGGGAGACGGGTGGGGCAAGGCGCGGAGGAAGGAGGTGTATGCACACGGGGCGCATGTTCCTTTCCAATATGTGGAAAACAGAGATGTCTACACCACAGTCCTATGTTCGCCAACAGGGACCTCGGCTCGGCCCTCAATTCCCCGCAGTGTGAACGGCTCTTCCCGTGCCGGCGTCCCGGCCCTGCCGCCGCAGCGCTCGCCCCCAGCACGCCCTCAATGCCAAGGCCCCCGTCCCTCCCTCTTCCCCCACCTGCAGGCAGGAGCCCATGAAGCTGCCGCACTCCTCGCACAGCTGCCGCACCGCCCGCGCGCCCGCCGCCTGGCAGGCTGGGCTGCGCGACTCGAGGCACGACACCGCCAAGCCCAGCAGCCGCTGCAGCAGTGCGGCGCAGTAGCCGGCCTGCAGGGAGGAGGGACATGGGACGGCGCCGGTCGGGGGAGGCAGGGGCCACGTGTGGAGCGGCGAGGGACGACGGAGAGGCGGGCGAGGAAAGGAGGGGCCGCATGTGGGACGCACAGCAAGTCAGACCGGCGAGGACGAGGTGTCCGCTTGCGCGTGCCGGGCCGGTGCAGTGCAGCGCGCGGCGCGCCCAGTCCTCGCGCTCGGTCCGCGCTGCAGCGCGCTCGGCCCTGACTACAGCTCAGTGCTCTGCCACCATGCGCTCTTAACAGAACCACCGGCCCCACCTATCGCGCGCCCCCACCCGCGTCAACCGTTCCACTGCCCCCATGCGTTGCCACCGGAGCCCCGTCCCGACGGTGCGTGACCCATGCCACCGCGTTTCCAGCGGTCCCGCCGCGGCCACTTCACAGCCATATCATCCGCCCCTACCCGCAACGACCGCTCCACTGCCCCCGCTTGCAACAGGTTGTGTTGCTGCCGCCCTGGCGAGCGTGACCCATGCGACCGCCCCACCTGCATGGACCGCTCCAGCCACCTCGCGTACCGCGCCACGGTGCCGCACACCGTGGCCGCCAGCTCGTTCGAGGTGCGCGGCAGCTGCGGCAGCGCCTCCAGCAGCTGCTGCAGCGCGGGGTCGCCGGGGACCGTGGCGTGGCGGTGGATGGACCTGGCGGGCGGGTGTAGGTGTGGGTGTGGGCGCAAGGCGGGCTGGAAGGTGGCCGGAGCTGCCGCGAGCCCTCGCTCGCCGTCCGCTCCCCAGTCGTCGTTTCAACTCCAAGCCCCGGAGCTTCTGTGGGCGCTGGTCGGCGGGCCCCACCAGCGGGTAGCCGCACTGCCCAGCCTCGCCCTCGCCGGCCTTGCCCTCACGCCAGGCTCCCGACAAAGCCCGGGCCAAGCCGCACAGCTCCCCGGAGCCTTGCCCCTGCTGTCGTCCCCGGCCATTGGACCGGCATGCAACGGGAGCCCGACTGCGTCCGCGCCTCCTCCCTCCACATCACACAGCTCCCCCCGGCCGCCGCCCTCACTTGATGCAGAACAGGGCCGCCTCCGCGCTGCGCCAGTCAAAGGGCGGCTGCTGCGGCCCCCCGGGCGCCGCCGCGCCCTCGCCGCGCCCCAGCGCCGCCAGCGGCTCCACCAGCAGCCCCAGCGTGCGCCCAAAGCCCAGCACCGCGGCCGCATCCTCCAGCGTGTCGCCGACCTGGGTGCGGGAGGTGGGGCAGGCAGTGGGTGGAGAGGTGGCGAGGACAGTGGCGGAGGAGCCGGAGCGGACAGCGTTTAGCAGTCCCCGCACGTTCGCGGGCCCAACGCGCACTCGGCTTCCCCTTCCGAGGAGGGGGGTTGGGGGAGCGCTGCTGGATATAGAGAGCTGGGCTACCCGGGGGTGCGCAGGAAGCGGGGGTTGGGGTACGGGAGGGGCGTACGTACGCAGCGCCTGCCTGTACGGCTGTCCTGCTGATGGCCCTCGCCGCCGCGCTGGTGCCGCCCGGCTGCACTACGCGCGCACACACGCCCTTCCTCCCGGCCTCCTCCCCCTTCCCCAGCCCCACCTCGTCACGTGCCGCCCGGAACTCGTGCTTCTCGTCCTTGCTCCAGGTGCCGTACGACTCGGGCTCCCGCACCCGGCCGCGGATGAGGCCCACCAGGCGCTCGAAGGCGGGCAGGAAGAACTGCCGCCGCCGCTCGCGCTCGCCCGCGTCAACGGCGCTGGTGGAGAAGCCGCTCAGCAGGTGGCGGGACAACCTGGGGCCCGAGAGGAATGGCCCGGGGGAAGAGGCCGGCGATGAGCGTTGGGGGCATGGCGTGCAGGCCAAGGTCGTCCGGCAGGCGAGCTGACAGCCTGCCCCGCTGCGTCGCTCCGCGAGGCCTAGCTACAAGCATCCCGTTGCATGCATGCCAGGACACGACCCCGGCCTGGTTGCAGGCGCCCAGGGCAGGGCCCCGGCCTTGGCCTGGTTGGCTGGGCCGCGCCTGCCGGCCCCCCGCTGCTGCTGCGCCGCACCGGTGCCAGAAGTTGAAGCTCATGGAGCAGATGCCAAAGTCCGGGTAGGCGGCCACCTCCAGCAGCGCCTCCACGGGGGAGCGCACCTGGGCAAGAGGCGCAATGGGGGCCGGCGGCGGGGGAGGAGAGGGCCGCGGGGAAGGGGCGGTCAGGCGCGTGCCGAGTCAGCTGCATGCGCATCCGCAGCGGCCGCGGGCTTTCGCCAGGACCCTGGCCCCTGCTATTCAGCATCGGGGGGGCAAGGGCCCTAGGGCCCGGTTGCTGGCGTGGCGCGGCCCGGCTGCGGCCGTCGTTGGCAGCAGCAGGCGGCCCGCGCGCAACCCGCTGCCGTGCGGCGGGGCGGCGGCTCCGCGGCCTCACCTCCTGCACCGCGGTGACGATGAGGCTGAGGTAGGCCTCGCCCACCTGCCATGAGGGGGGAGGGGAAGATATTGGCAAGCAGATGTGGGAGGCGGTGGCGGAGGAGAGCCGGGGCGGCGACAGTCGGGATGTGCGTGCGCGTGCCCCTGGCCCCGGCGGTGCACCCAGAGCCACCCCGCCCTCCTGCGCTGCAACGCTTCACATCGCCGACCCCCACCTGCAGCCCTCGTCTTCCCCACACCCACACGCAAGCCTCCTCCACGCTCCTCTCCCCTCCGCCCCACCTCGCAGAACAGCCGCGCCATGCCCTTGGCGCTGTCCTCATCGTCGTCGTAGTCCCCCTCGCCGCCGCCACCCGTGGGCCCGCGGCCTAGAGGAGGAGCGGGCGGGACCGAAGCACACGCGCCCCGGGCTCAGGCCAAGCCCAGCCGCATAGGTGCACCGGTCACAGCGGCGGCGCGGCGCCCACCAGCCCAATCGCTGGCGCCCATCAGCCCCGTGGCCGGACTCACGACAAGCTCCGCCTCCTTAGCCAGCGCTGCGAGGGCCCCGCTGTACCCTCCGGGCGGGGCCCGCCCAAACGCGTGCGCTCCACCGCGGCAGCATCCCACCGGGCCCCCTTTCTCACCCCAGTCCTGTTCCCAGCGCCCCCGCCCTGCCGCCTCCCGCCTGCTGTCCCAGGCCCACCCGTCTCCGCCTCCCGCCTCCGCGCCGAGACCGCGAAGCGGCTGCGCAGCCCCATGATGGCGGGCACGATGGCCTGCACCAGCGGCAGCGCGGCGGAGGCCAGCGCGGGCGGGCCGCCGCCGCCGCCGCCCTGGCCCCCGGGGCTGGCGGTGGGGTCGGGGTTGGGGTTGTTCCACTCCACGGTGGTCCAGATGATCTCGCAGATCTGGGGGGCGAGGCGGGGCAGGTGGCGGACCGACCGATGGGGATAACCGGCGGGTCACGAGCGCCGGCCTCGGCCCAATGCTGACAGTAGCGGGGCAGGGCAAGCGCGGCAAGCGGCGCCGGGCAAGGGCCGTGGGCGCGCCGCGCCAAGCGCTGCCAGGCCAGGGCAGGGCCGCAAGGGCCAGGGCCCCAGTCGCGGTGGCTCCCACAGGTGGCGTCGCACAGCGCAGGCGGCGACTTTGCTGCGCCCCTGGCTGGGGGGCAGGGCGCGGCCTGGAACGCGTCGCCCTAGGCCCCAGGCCCCAGGCCCGGCAGGCGGCGCTGCAGCCAGGCCGCGCCACGGTGGCCTCCTGGCGCAGCGCCTAGGCCGGCTGCCTGGCGCCTGGTGCCGCACAGCAGGCGCCGACTCGCTGTGCCCGGCTGCGTTGGGCTCCGGTTGCGTTGGATTCCAGCGCGCGCATCTGTGGCTCCCAGCGCCGCCCAGACGCGTGCTGCGACCCCCGTCCGGCCCGTTCCCGTCCGCTGCTGTCGCGTCCGGGCACGCACCGCATCGACTGCCGCGTGGAAGGTCTCCCCCGTGCTCCCCAGCCCCTCCAGCGCCGCCGCCACCAGCGGGTGCCGCGCCAGCGTCGTCGCCGCGTCCTCGCCGCCGCCCGCCACGGCAGCCGCCGCCGCCGCGATGGTGGGCAGCGGGCGGCCCTCGTTCAGCTTGAGCCACGAGCCCAGCGCCTCCAGCACCTGGGGCGGGGAGGGAGGGCGGGGAGGGAGGGAGGGGCGCAGGGTGACGTGCTAGGTGCTGCCCAGCGGCCCCTGGCCCCGCAGCAACCCTCGCAGCCGGCGCCGTGCACATGGACGGGGTGCAGTCCGGCTCGTGCATCGTGGACCTTGCTGCCTCCCAACAAAACCAAACCAGCATCACCCTATCCCCACCATGCGCAGCGTCTGCCCACCTGCTTGCGCCAACTCTCACCCCCTTCCCATCCACCTTCCCCATCCACCTTCCCTATCCACCTTCTCCAGCCTACTTCCCCAGCCCCTCCACTCCTTGGCCCTTTCCTCACGCCCCAACGCTGCCCACCTGCGTGCGCCCACCCCACCCCTC
>BDDC01000159.1:32847-62049 GCA_001662425.1 Chlamydomonas sphaeroides | reverse complement strand
CCCTCCGACCCCCCTCCCCTCCCCTCCCCTCCCCTCCTTGCCCCTCCCCTCCCGCCCCAAACGCTACCCACCTGCGTGCGGGTGCGCTCCCCCGGCTGCGCCAGGCAGCTGCGGGCGCAAGGGGGCAGGGACCGGGGTGCATAAGAGGGCAGGGACCGGGGTGCATAAGCGGCACAGCCCACCACACACCACCCTTCGCCAAACGCTATGCGTGCTCCCCTCACTCCCAATCTCACTCCCACCCCCACTCCCACTCCCACCCACCCACCCACCCCGCGGCCCCACCTGGTGAGGATGTCGAAGGCCGCCCCCGTGTTGCCCTGCAGCTCGGCAGCAAAGGCGCGGCGGCGCTCGGGGCGCACCGCGATCTTGTACGAGTGCACCTCCTGCGGGTGGGGAGGGGAGGGGAGGGGATGGAGGTGCGTGCAGGGGCGGGCGGTGAGGCAGTGAGGGACGGAGCGGCGCGGTGTGAGGCACGACAGGGCGAGGCGAGGCGAGGCGAGGCGAGGGATGCGGGCGGGGCCGCCGGGTGGGCTGCGGTGTGGCGCACACGGCGGGGCGCGGCCACGATGCAACGGCGGGCGGCCGACAGCAGCAGCGCTGTTCCCCAGCAGGCTCCCACCCCAACCCCCGCCTCGCTCCCTCCCCGGCCACCCGCCCCACCCCAGCGCACCCATCCCAGCATCCCACCTGCGGCAGCACCGTGAGCAGCTCCAGCATGCACGGCAGCGCCACCTCGGGCGCCACGCCGCCGAACTTGCCCGCGAACCAGCGCACGCAGCCGCTAGGGCCCCAGCGCTCCGCGGGCACGTGCACCGCCAGCGCGGCCAGGCCCAGGCACAGCTGCGTGCGCACGGGGGGCGCGCCCCTGGGGAGGTGGAAGGCGGGGGGAGGGCGGGGAGTGGAGGGGTGGGGCGGGGGAAAGGGTACGGGTGGGCGGCGCGCGCAGGAGGTGGCCGGGGTCTCGCGCGGACCGGCGGTAGTCTGAGCCTGGGGAGCGGCTGGGTGGGGCTGCGCACGGCGTGCATAGAGTTGGTCCCCGCTGCTATGCTGAGGCCTGGAGGTTATGCCGGTCTGGCCCAAGCCTGTGCCGTTGCGCCATCCTGCGACGGCCAGTTGCCCTGGACCCCTGGTCGAGCCCGCCGTGCCCGCCCCCAAGGGCAGGCCCCCGTGTAGCAGCCCCACGTCTCCCCGAACGGGGGCCTTGTCCCTGTCCTCTCGTGTTGCTGACCCTGCCGCAGCTGAGGTGGGGGATGCAGTCTCACTTGCTAAAGCGGATGAGCAGCTGCAGCAGGCTCTCCCGCAGGCTGTCGGTAGCATCGGGCGGCAGCTCCTCATAGTCCCGCTGGACCTGCGCGCGTGGGCAAGGCACGGTGGGATGTAAGGAGTGACATGGAGCCACCAGGGAGCTCAAAGGGGAGCGTAGGCGTGCTTGCGGGGCGCGTGTGGCAAGGTAAGACACGGGTAGGCACACGCAGTTGGAAGGAGCGTGCAGGGGTGCCTGGAGTATGCGCGAGAGCTCTATGCGTTGCCGGTGCATCAGCACATTGCAGAGACGGCCTTGCAGGTTCTGATCACGCGGTTGAGCACTGGCTGCCCTCTCGCGCCAATTTCGAACAGCCGCCGGCCCGTCCTAGCGTGGGACACCTCGTTCACAGCACATCACAACCTCGTGAAGGCTTACCTTTGTGCGCAGTGTCTGGGCGCAGAAGTATTGCGCCTCCATGCTGCTGGCGGGGTCGTGCAACACAGCGTCTGCTACCGACCACGCCTCCGCGCTCTGTTGCCAAGTTTCCAACCACCTATCGGCCTCATCCTTAACCCTGGGGTCCTCGTGATGATAGAGCGCGTGCAGCGCTTGCTGAAGCTGCGATGTCGCCATGCTGCGCGCGCAGCTCAACCGAAATCGTTTCCTAACACTAAGTTCAGAGGTAACTCATGTCAGGGCTAGAGCAGCGCAGTTTGATGAAGTTGTTCGGCTTTGGTGACTCAAGATCGCGCCTTGATACCAAGCTGACGCACCGTCACTCGCCGTGTATATCAGGTTGTCTCTACGTAGCTACCTGGAACAACTGGATGACTGTAATGCGGCAGGGGGCAGGGGGGCAACGTTCTCGGCGATGGAGCGTGCCGGGTTTTTTGGCAGGTAGTCCAAGGCAGGAAGGCCGCCCGTGTCCCTGCACTTGCTGACAAATAGGCACTACGGCTTAAAATAGACAAGGTTGCACGGACATTTTCTCCTCGACCAAACAACGTGTGCTTGTAACGCACTTGCTCCCTACACCGTTATGGCGACATTGAAACTTTGTTAGCTGCTGAGCCGAGCTAGTTGACAAGGACCCGAGGGTGGGGTATCTAAGAGCGCATTTCCCAAGAAGTCCACTGCATCCTTTGAGATGGCGACGGGCGGCGTTCAGTTCCTCACCACTGAGGATGGTGCTTCCAAGGTCGTGGGCGGCTACAAGCCGCAGAACACTGAAGTCATTCGCAAGCTCCTGCGAGAGCAGCAGCGCGAACAACGGGAGCTGCACTCCAACCCGCTGTTTAAGGAGTTTCGCACGCCCGGGGCGATTCGGCAAAAGAAGTTCGGCAAGGGCTATGCGGTAATGGAGGACGCGGCCACCGTGCCGTTCGACCCCCAGGTGCGTGAGGCCCGAGGGTGGCGCACGGAGCAAGCTGGCGGTGCGGGGCGGTGCGGGGCGGGAGTCGGGCCATCGCCCCTCGCCGGCAGGGCAGGGGCGGGGGGCGGGTCCAGCTTCCTTGCGCAGCACGACCTGCTTGTTAGCTACGGCGTGCAGCAACGCCGCGCCATGCTGACGGCCCGCAGGCCATCATCGAGTACGAGGGCCAGGCACGCATGTTCGAGCTGATCAAAAACACAGCGATCAAGGAGGAGAAGGCGCGCATGGGCGTGTGGGCGGCGTTCGGGGCGCCCTACATCCCGCTGGGCGACCCCAAGGAGGTGCGCCCGCTGGCCGCAAACAGCACGGCCCACACGACAGGGCGCAGCCTGATTCCTCAAATGCTGCTGCAGCCGCCTGGTCCTTGCACGGGTGACAGAGCCGCGCTGGCTGCAACCCGACGGCTTCTCCCCGCACCGTACCTTATCCGCGCAGCTGCAAAAGACGCTGCCGGACCTCAATCGCGACAAGATGGGCAGCCGCGAGGGGCCCCGTATGTGAGATCGGAGGGCGTTGCCTGGCGCACGCGGGCTGTGCGGCGCGGCGCCAGCGGCCGCACCGGGGCCAGCTCGCTGCGGTGCGGGCCGCGGTGGCCCTGGCAGTGCCGGGTGGCGGGGTGGAACGGGGTGCCTCGCGTTCGGCCGCTTACATTGGTGTCCGGCGATGCCTGAACGCGACCCCGGCTGCCACGCCCTCGCCGCTCGCCGCAGCGGTGGGCCACGCAGGAAGCCGCCCGCGGCGGCGCCGGGGCAGCAGGGGCAGCGCGGCGGCGGCAAGTCCGCTGGCCGCCGCGGCGACCGCCCCGCATCTGTAGGTTCGCAGGCGAGTGCGGCGGGGGGGGGGGGGTCATGCCCGGCCGGCACGGGCGCACGCGCAGCAAGGCAGGCACAGCGGCCTGCCTGCATCCACGTCTCGGTTGCACGCTTCTGACTGGGCCCCGTGCTCCCCTCGCCGTCCCGCTCGCCTGCGCACAGGGCCACCGCTCGGACTCGGACTCGGGCATCGGCGTGCCTCCGCTGCCGGACGATGTGCACGCGCCCTCGGCCGCGGAGGCAGCCATCCGCGCCGCCACGCGCGAGGCCGAGGTGGGGCGCCGCGGGCCCGGGTCCCACCGCCGCAGGGGCGCTGAGCCGCCCAGCCTTGCAACTGGGCGCCAGCGGCGGTAGCAGCAACCGGTCGGTAAACTATATTGACGCTATTGACGTAGCTGCAACGGCTGATAGCAAGCCCGTTGCGTACCATGCGCGGACTCAGACCGCTCCCGTAATATCGTCTCGGGCGGAAGTTTGGGACCTCCCAGCCCGCCTCGACGGCGACGCGCCCAACCCAACCGTCTGCATGCCGCTGCCTCGCCTAAGCTCGGAGGTCGCCAGCCCACTACGTGACGGCACTCCCCCGCCGCCCTCCCTCCCCTCCCTCCCGCCCCTCGCTCCCCTCTCCTCGCGCCAGGACGCGCTGAACAAGAACAAGTCAGTGATGCGCTTTACGCTGGCGGACCGCACCGAGGCCGCCTTCCCGCCCGCCGTGCTGCGCGGCGCCGGCAGCCGCGCCGCCAGGGCCAAGGCCGCGGCGGGCGCCTTCGTGAACCGCGCCGAGGCCGAGGCCGAGGTGGCGGACCCGGTGCGCGCCTACGGCCAGCCGCCGCTGCCGCGCAAGCACCTGGCGCCCATCCCCGCCACGGCGGCGCGGAGGGGCGGCGGCGGCGCGCCGGCGGGGCCCGAGGAGGGCGGCGACCCCAGCAGCTTCTTCCTCACGCAGCAAGGCCAGCAGGCGGCGGCGGGAGGCGGCGGCGGCGGCGGTGCGCTGTCGTCGCAGGACGAGGAGCGCAGGTGCGGCGGCAGGCGGTGCCAGGCGGCGGTCCGGCGGGCAGCCCCTGTGCTGTGGAAGTGGCCCGAGGCTGGCCAGCAGCCGCGGACGCCGCGCAGAGGGGCTGCGCCGCCAGACCGCACAGCGCGCCCCGCTCGACCCTACCTGGGCCCTCTTCTCCCGGGGTGAACGGGAGCCGGGTGTGGAGCCCCGCGCGGCCCTGCCCAACCCCGCCCTCCCTTCCATCGCTCGCCCCAAACTCTTCCAGGCGCATGTCCATGGACACGGGCGCCCTCACCAGCTCCGCCGGCCCCTACGACGGCTCGCTGGCGGGCGGCGCCATGTTTGGGTCGGGCTCGGGTGAGCCGCTGCTGGCACTGGGCGCGCCGGCCGCAGCAGCGCCCCGCGCCCCGCCATGCCATTGCAACGGGAGTCAGCGTCCCAAGCGCCTGCGGCCGCCATTGACCTCTGCGGCCGGGGGTGCTGGCCGTTCTTACTCACGGAGCCCTCGCTCGCCGCCCTCGTGTATGGTCCTTCCGCAGGGAGCGGCGCCGGCGGTGCGGACTTCGTGCCGCTCACCGAGCCCGTCATCCCCTCGCGCGGCGACGAGGGCAACCCCGTGTACAAGTGGCACAACGACTTTGTGGCGGTGCGGCACGCGGGCCGGCAGGCGCTGCAGCAGCAGCTGTACAGCCGGGCGCAGGTGCGGCGGGGCCCCGGTGGCGCGGTGCAGGCGGCGGGCTCACTTGTTGGCAGAGAGGCGGCGGGGCCCCGGTGGCGCAGCGCGGGCTGGGGCTGACGTGTTGGCAGAGGGGCGGCGGACCGCTGCAACGGCCTGCTGCGTGCAGCTAGCGACCCGTGCCGACGTATGGCCTGACGCCGCGTGACCCCGGCGGCCCGTGTGCCTGGGCCAGGCCGCCGCTGGCGCGCCGCTCTCATGCCCGCCTCGCTTCACGCCGCTCAGCGCGTGTGTGCGCCCCGACCCACTGCCGCCGCTGCAGGGCCGCGCCAACGCGCGCACCGACCCCGACGCCGCCGCGGGCATGTCCACCACGCTGTTCGGGGTGCTCAACCTGACGCAGGGCCGCATGCCCACCTACGCAGCAGGTGCGGCCGCACCGCTTCGGCGCCGCCGCACACCGTGCCGCGGGTTGCTGCGGCAGCCGCAGGGCCGTTGTGGCCGTCCGGCAGCATCCCAACAGAACGATCGACACGCGCCGCGGCTGCACCCGCGCCCGGAGGGGGCCCTCCCTGGGGTAGCATGCCGGGTCGGTCGCGTCGCAGGCCTGTGCGCTGACCTGCCGCCCCCTGCGCCTTCCCCACCTGCCTCAGGCGGCAAGGTGGTCAGCCCCTACGCCCGGCTGGACGCCTACCAGCAGGCGCAGGAGGCGGCCCGGCGGAACACCAAGCAGAAGGCGGTGCAGGTGGGGGCCGTGCTGGCGCATGCCGCGGGGCAGCCGGAAGCCGGACGAACGGCGTGGGGCGATGCTGACACAGGTCTGGTCCGCCGAGCGTACCGGAGTACCCGGCGGCTCCTTGGCCCCGGCTTCCACGCGTCAACCCTGCTCTCCTTCCCCGCCGCCCGGTCCCGTCCCGCCCCCCACCCCCCACCCAGGCACTGGACCCGGCCGAGATCCGCATCCTGCAGCGCTTCTACGACCAGCTGTGCGCGCTGGTGGAGGCGCAGAAGATGAGCGACCCGTTGTGCCTCATGGTGGTGTCTAAGGTGCGCCGCCGAGCGACTAGGAGCCGGCAGAGAGCCGCCAGCGGCCCAGCGGTGCGGAGGCCGCCAGGCCATGGGCACCTGCTTGCCATCCGATGACGACGCAGCGCAGTGCTCTGGTCTTGGGGGCTAGCGCGCCGCGCGCCTGCCTGCGGCCAAGCGTGGCCTGCGCCTGCCTGCGGCCTGCGCTGCCCCCAGGCGCCGCCAGGACGTGATCAGCACCTCCGCCCGCACATTGGCCCCAACCCTACCGCTAACCCGCACCCTGACCCTGCACCCTTCGTGTCCTGCCACTCGCGCTTGCCCCGCAGGTCAAGGCGCTGCTGGAGGCGGGCGTGTACCTGCACCGGCCCATGCTGGTGGCGGTGCTGGAACACATCGCGGCCTTCACCAAGGGAGCCGGCATGGTGCGCCGGGCATGGGAATAGGGCCGGGGCTGCAGGGCCGCAGGCGTTGGTGCCGACTTAAGCGCGAGCCCGTGGGCTTAGGGCTCTGCCGCATCGACTCAGAGGAGCTGTTCCACATACGCGAGTGGAAAGGGTTTGCTTGTCTTTCCTTTACTGACTCGACGCCGCCCGCCTGCCGCTCGCTCGCAGGTGCGGTACAACCCGTACCTGCTTGCCGTACTGACCTTCGTCACCAAGTGCGTCGGCCTGGACGTGGCGGACCTGGAGGAGGTGGTGGAGCAGCACGGCGTCTCGGTCGTCATCTATGGCACGCCCGTGGTGCCCAGCAAGGTCACCGCGGACATGGTGGCGTCGCTGGAGGGCGCCGCTGCGGCGGCGGATGCGAGCCTGGAGGCGGGGCCGCAAGGTCCGGCGGGCGCTGGTGCCAGCGGCAAGGGCTTGCCGCGCGGCGGCAGCAAGCGCGGCAGCACCGGCAAGGCTGCTACAGGGCAAGCGGGTGCCGGCAGCGCCGGCGGCGGGGGCGGGGCCAAGGCGGCGGAGGAGAGCGCGCAGGAGAGCGGCGCCGCGGCGACAGCGGGCGCGCCGGAGGTGGCGGCGGAGCAGGGGGCGACTGTGGCGGCAGCGGGCGTTGCGGAGGGCTGAGTGCCGTAGAGTTGGTAGGGGCAGGAGCAGGCTATGCTTCGACGCACGAGTCAGTATGGCGGTATGTTGGGCGTGTGGAAGCGGTGCCTGCAGGTGTCGACTTCACTGGTGTCGGCTGCACTGGACACACCGCACAGGCGCGGCTGCATATAGCCGCGTGCAAGTCTGGGTGGAAGCCTGGAGTGGCCCACTGTACACAACGCTGAGAGGCGTGAGCGGTGTTGAAGCAGTACCGGTTTCAGACGTAGACTTTGATGCCACAGTGAGAATGAATGGGGTTATAGTGTCGCTCGTCAGGCGCGTGCTGCCGGAGCTGCGCAAGCGTGAGGGGCAGTGTTCGGCAAACTCGAGGTCCACGGCCGGCACAGGTGACAGGGGTGTCGGCATTACTGGACACATGGCACCCCCATGGTCACCCCTGCTCTTAACCGTGTGTCTGGCACGTGCCGTACAGCGCCATCGTGCGGGCCCGTGCGGCCCAACGCTGCGACGTTACTGTGTGCATCGTCTCATACAGCATACACGCAAATTTCGTAAACGCAGATCATAAGGCTGAACAGCGCTAGTCAACGCATCGCGATTGACCCAAAGACTTTGCGACCGCAGACGCTCAACTTGATTTGCCTTATGAAAACAACCAAGCTGTGAGCTGCCTTTCGTCTAAACAAGCCATGGCGTCGTCATCACTTCCAGCGGAGATAGTGGGCATGCTCCCTGCTGACCCGTTCCAGCAACTTGAGCTGGCCAGCAAAATAGCTGCGCACGCTCTCGCAACGAAGGCTCAGCAGCTTGAGAGCGAGGGACAACATTTGCGAGAAGCTCTGGTCCAGAAGCAGAACCACATTAAAATGCTTGAACGGAAATGCTCCACTCTAGAGCTGGAGCTCCAGGACATGACTGCCAAGGTGGGGTGCGTCGCCGGCTGCACACTATAACCCTCTCCCGCATGTGCGGCTCGAAGCTGGAACGCACGGCAAGCCCGCTGCCGCGTGGGCAATTACGGGAGGGACTTCCGGGAGAGGGGTATGTGGCGCATTGGGCCAGGCGCTGACACCGGTCCCTGGCCAACCCGCGTGCCGCAGAGCAAACAAGCACTGGAGGAGGCGCACCGGCTGCACAGCGAGAAGTCCATGCTTGCGGAGACGGTCAAGCGGCTGCACAAGGACGTGGCGCGGCTGGAGGCATTCAAGAAGGTATGATAACCATGGGCCGCGGTGGCGACACTTGGTGGCTACACGAGCGGACCACAGCAGAAGGAAGGCGTAGGTCTAGCTCTGCTACGCTCCTTGCTCTGCTGCTACGACAGTGGCCCCGCTCGCTGTGCCCTGTGCCCTCGCTCTCCAGAACCTCATCAACCACCTCAACGATGAGCAGGAGGTGGGCGTGGACTGCTGCCCGGCTATGGTTACTGCTACAGCAGCGCCGCGGGCTGCATGCGAACCCGCACCTCTGCATGTGCCGGCTGCACGCGTCCCCCTGCCTCATCCCGATATATCCCCCCCCCGCAGCCGGGCCTCGAACCCAGCGTGGCGGCGGCGGACGTGGCGGGCGAGCGGCTCGTTAGCGAGGTGCTGGCGTCCGTCTCCAAGCCGCCGCCGATGGCGCCCTCCAGCGGATACTCCGTCCGTAAGCACTCGGCGCTTCAGGGGCAGCTTGGCAGCAGCATCGCAGGGCTGGGTTGTCTCAGGTACCTTTCACTGACTTCCACGCTGGTTCTACAGTATAAGGGCTGGGCTGTCGCGCGTGCTTGCCAGGATTCGCGTTGCTGACGAGGCAGCTGAGCTTATTGCGGCCGTTCGCGCGCGCCGCAGGGCTGGCAACGGCAGCCACGCCGGCCTTCCCGAGCTCCTCCGGTCGGCCGATGTATGGGGCGGCCACGCCACAGGCGGCTGCCATGCACAGCCACCACTACGCCACGGCCGCGCCCACGCCGCAACAGCCCTACGCGGGAAGCAACGGGGGGTCGTCGCCACGTGTGGACGGGAAAGAATTCTTCCGGCAAGCCAGGTAAGAGCCAAAGTGTCCGTGCTGTCTTACAGTCTGCATGCAGGAAGTCATGCCGCACATCGTCTTGATAGTGTGTCATACAATGTGCAGCTATCACCACTGTGCACCCGGCGCCGTGCTCCCTACCACCACTCCACAGAGCGCAACTCTCCTACGAGCAGTTTAGCCAGGTATTGCCACCGGTGGACACAACAATCGCGTGTCTAAGCGCGTAGGCAAAGCAGCATGCATCCCGTATATGCGCCACCAGAGCCTTGATCTGCCCTCTGGCCCCAGTCCCATCTCTGTCGCCTGCGACCAGATGCCCGTTTCCTATGTCTACTCTTCACGAGTAATGCTTCTAACTTCTCCACATCGCCTTCTCCGACCCATATGCCTGCCAACCCGCCTCTGCCCCGCGTCCCTAAGTGTGCCGCACCCCTGCCGCCGCGCAGTTCCTCCACAACATCAAGGAGCTCAACAATGCCCGCCAAAGCCGGGAAGAGACGCTGCGCCGCGCGCGCGACATCTTCGGGCCTATGCACCAGGAGATGTACGGTGAGCACAGCGGCAACTGCCTCAGGCGCGCACAGGCCACCAAGCTGGGCCGCCGCGCGTTCCAGCGCAACAACCCGCGTGGACGTGCGCTCTGACCCCTGGGCCACGTCTCTGCAAGGTCTCGAAACACCCCTGCGGCATGCGCTCCCTACTCCTCAGCCGCTCTCGCTGCGATCCTCATCCGCAGCTCTCAGCCACCTGGCCCCGCCCTCCCGTTGTACTGTTGATGGCTTGAGCCAGCGGTCACCTCACCCTACACTGCGCCCTCTCCCCACACACAGTCATGTTCGAGGCACTACTCAGCCGGCAGAACGGCAACCTGTTGTGACCGGGCTCATCCTCTTGCACGTCCGGCCGCTGCTGGCGGCGGCGTTCGCCCGCTCTGCAGCCGTGTGGCATGGAGACTCGGGCAATCTCGAGCTCGCCTGGGCACCGCTGATCGCCTTACAGCACGGCCACTGCAACCCGAAAGCGACGCCTGCAGCTTGCGCATGCTATGCATCGAGCGGCATTGCGCCATGCCGAGTGCTGCTGCCGGCCGCGTTACTTCCTGGGCGGCTGCTTCTGCTCTCGCTGGTACTCAATGAGACGGCGTACAAGCTCGTCCTTGGCGCCAGAGACGTGCAGCTTGCGCTCTTTGAGCAGCTCCTGCGGGGGCGGTCGGGCCACTGCATCAGCCGTATTTCCACGTAACCGGGGTGGTGATTTAATGCATTGGCGCCTGCAGGCGACGGACAGGCTAGCGCGCGGGACCTCGGCGCCGGTACCTTGAGTTGCGGAATGGTCTTCGCCTTAAGCTCATCAGCTGTCCAGGAGGTGGGGCCGGGTGGCTTGGCGGGCCCGGCTGCGGCTGCGGCTGTGGTAGCGGACCCGGCGTTGGCCTTTTTGGTGGGACGTGTGTCCCCGTCGCCGCTGCCGGCGGCGTCTAGGGGCCGCTTGCCGGCTGCGGGGGCAGCGGCGGGCTTGGCTTTGGTGGCTGCGCCGCTGCGACGGACGACGCGCAGCAGCGCGGCGGTAGACTGGTCGGTCTGTATGCGCTGGCTGTCAGGGGGCCGCGTGTCGTGTGTCGCGATGTATGTGCGCGGTGCTGCGGCCAGGGAGGGGCGACTGGGACTTGTGTAAACACGTCGGCGGACGGCGACCCCTAACCCCCACCCATGAGGTGCTGCCGGCCCTCGCACCCTTTACCCGAGATCGATCCAGCCTCTCGCGCATGTTGATGCACAAGCCCACAACGCACCGGGTAATTGCAGCTGACCAGCGTCGGAGAGGATTCCTCGCGATGGCAAGTCCTTGGCCGCCTCCAGCTCAGTCATGGCCCAATGGAGCTCCGACTTTACTCGTGCAGCTCTGCTCCTCGATCCCGCTGGCGCCTCCTGGTTGGTTAAGAGGAAACCCCGAAGAAAGCGCGCGAACCAGTGGCTGTCGCGGCACAAAGAAGAACGTTTCGTTCCTGCTGCAGGACCCTGGGGCCAGTAGTATACGTAACACGAAAGTGTTGCAAATTGTGGCTGCGCGACCAGGAGACCCAACGGAGACCCCCCTGGGACCCGCCAGGGCAGGCGGGGACCCACGCCCTCCCACGCTTTGCCCTTGTTGATGCCACTTCAATTGGGAGCCCCTCGTCGGCTTGCTGCTTTACCTTCCCCCCGACGCGCTGACTCGCCCTTGTCTACAGGGTAAGGCCGATCAAGCCTGGTCAAGCGTGCCTCCTGCGCAGCACAGTCGCCGCCGTAGCTACAGGGCGGCGGGGGAGACCAGGAGGGGGAGACGGACTGGGGTCCGAAAGAGGCCCCGCTGCCCGTGAGGAGGTCTTGCCACAACAAGTGCGCCAGTGCCATACAGCTCTACTTCTCACTCCCCAGGTCCCCTGCCTGCATATGAGCGTTGGACGGGAGTATGTCGCCGCAGCTGCTTCAGTACGAGGCATCCACCCAGGTCCACGTGATGGCTTCAGGTGGGCGAGCAACGGGCGAGTTGACGATCGAGCAACCATAGCACGCTGCCAACTGCCAGATGTGGCAGGCAGCACACCAGCTGACGCGTGGAGCATCCGCCCGAGTGCTAGAGGGGCAAACAACATACGAGCTGGGAATGCAACTGCACGCAGGGCGCCTGAGACCATGGCGCAATCCCTTGTCACCGCGCTTACACGCCAGTGTCTTCACACCTGCCACATCCTCTCGCCTGCACCTGCCGCCGGCATCGCGTGGCCAGCAACCCGCCCCGTCATCTGTCACACCTCGTGAAAGGCATATACCGTCATGCCGTCCTAGGCCCGCCGACGGCCAATCGCGCGGGCCCCAGGCCGGGCAGCGTCCCCTGCCCGCGCCCCCGTCAATGGTCGCTCCACGCGGCGACACCGCACGCGTGCTCTGGCCCACCTGCTCTCTTCCCGGGTCAATCAAGCCCCAACCTCATCTCGCTTCACCTCACAACACGCACGCAAGACAACTAGGCAGACAGCTGGGCCCCGGAGGGCCCCCGGGCCAGCACGGCGGAGCGGCGCTGCGCAACGACCGCAGCCGCCGGCGCTCCTGCTGTGCTTCGTGTCCGCCTGCGGCCCCCGAGCCGGGGTCCCCGCGTCCGGGCCGCCAGACACCGGGCTGCAGCGTGCTGCGCCGTGCGCAGCATTCCGCGCCCGATTCTCGCGTGCTCGGCTCCCGTCCAACTCAGCTCAGCTGCTTACGCCTTGGTGTCGTTAATGACCTGATGATGGGACAGGGGATAGACAGAGGTCAAGCATGATACCTGACGAAAGTGAACCTTTCCGGTCGCTTTGGGCAAACAATACGCGGCCAAGAGGCTGCGGTTCCGGAGCGGTGTCGCCTTCTCCGCCGGCCTGCGTGGGCTGCCAACCCACCTTGACGGCGTTGATCATCTCCTCGCCCATGGCCTACGTATGAAAAGGGGTGAACGACCATACCGACAGGGTCACGAACGGACGTCGTGGGCCAACGCACATGAGGCAGTAATCGGTGCATTTGAGCATGGCGCCTGCGCATACACGTGGTCCTCGCAAATGCCCAGGTCGCTCCAGGCCCACGGTGTGGTGCTTCAAACGAATCCTGCTCCGACGAGGCCCCCCCCGACGCGGCTCCCCCCGCCCCGACCCGCCCCCACTGCCGTCGTTTCGCCACACCCGTCCAGTGCCAACCGCACCTTGACCACGGTGATGGCCATCTCCTTGTCGGCCTCCCAGTGCTGCTTCATGATCTCAGCCAGCTTCTCAGCCTCATCCGTGCCCCTGGGCAGGAAGAGGTCGTCGCGGATGTTGCCCGACTCGTCCATCATGGACACCTGCGTCCCACAATGATTGGGCATCATCCACCTGCCTCCTGCGTGTGCTGCTTCTAGCATGCGCGCCGTAGGCACTGCGCAGCTCCTGGGCCGAAGGCAGGCGCCTACAGCGCCCCTGCCTTAAAACCAGGGTTGCAAAGGAGACGCGACTACTCTCTGCGCCAGGGCGCTGTATGGCGACTCACAATGCCCTCATCGGTGATGTCAACCACCGTGTACTCCTTGCGCGAGATGTTGGGCACCTGTGCGCAAGCCAGCAAAGGCATCAGAACCGCTGGCCATTTCCAAGCGCTTCAGCGCACGTCCGTGCACAGAGCGCCTGAGCGATCTGCCGCCGCCTTCACCCACATCGCAGTTGTGCGACGAGGGAGTCATCTCCTCATACTTCTTGCCGGTGAAGATGTCGATGGCGGTGAAGTTGCACTTGGCGTGGCCGTGCTTGCCGGTCTTGGAGGTCGACACGTCCACGACCTGCGCGGGCGCGCGAGTTGGTTCCCGTGCTGCCGCCCAATTTGAGCCAAGCTGCTGCATACCTTGCAGGGGTGGCCAGAGATGACGATGTAGCCGTTCTTGCGAATGGTACCAGCCTGCTGAGGGTAGGTCAGCGAGGCGCCGGCATCGGCCGACTCGAAGGTCTCCACCTCGTGGTCAGACATGGTCTCCGCTCGGTTCGGAAAGTATCCGCGGGCTGGAGGATGCCTGCGGGCGCGGAACGGTGGCGGTCGAGTGGATGGTGGCGCGGCCAAGTTGCAAGCGGTGCCTGTGCAGCTGCAAATAAATCTAGGAGCCTGGTGCTCACCGTCGAGAGGAGTGGGCACACGGGTAGCGGCAGCTAAAGGGAGAGGTATGTGTGCGGCCCAGGGTGCCAAAGCCGCGCGAAAGGCAGCCCCATGCAGACGCCTTTCTCGTACAGGCCTGTCCTGAGCAGCCCGCGTGCAGCAAGAGAACGCTACATTATCTATGCACATTGGGCCACTAAGCGGCAAGCGCGTTTGGTGCTTTGGTGCGCAATTCATCAATCCACGCGAGTCTCTTTCCGCGCTGAACAAGCACCCGGTACTTCTTCTTCGCTTCAAAGATGCACACCATAGTTATGCTGCACGGCGCAGCCTTGGGCCGTCGGCCCGACGCCCTCCGCACTCTAGCCTCCGTCGCCACCGCGGTGCTGCTGCCGCCCGGCTGCAGCGCCGGCAGAGAGAGCACACCAGCATGTCATGACGCAGGTCTCCATCCCAGTACCACAGGCGCTCTTCCACCAAGCAGCGCACGCCTGCGCAGAAGCAGCGCCTCTGCTGGACCTACGAGCACCCTAACACGCCACGCCAGCACGTTGGCAGGGACCGGGAGCAGCCGGGGGCAGGACTACATACACATCCGCGGCATGAGGTTCCACGGCCGCCACGGGGTTCTGCCCGAGGTGCGTGCCGTGTCAGGCCCTTGTTCATGGACCACCTAGGCACGCCCGGGTTTCCACGATGCCGAGTGCCCGGCGTGTGCCGCTGACGTGCACGCACGTAGGCCCTCGCGCGAGCCCTGCGCTTCCTCCTGCTCCTGACCCGGGCCCCTGTCCCGCCGTGCAGGAGACACGGCTGGGCCAGCCCTTCGTGGTGGACGCCAGCCTCGGGGTGGACACCTCCCGGGCGGGCGCCAGCGATGCGCTTGAGGACACGGTCAGCTATGCGGACGTGTTCGAGTAGGTACGGACGAGCCGGGCCGCCTCGCTGGGCTGCCCTGCAGGCGCCGAACCACCTAGGGGCCACAGCCGGCTGGGCGCTGCCCGGGCGTGCTTTGGGTACACACTACATGTTACTTATTTGTGAACACACTGGGCAGCCGCGAAGCGTTGATCGCTGCACTGCGCTGCGCGCGCTGCTCCTGCTAACTCAACATGGCGGCATGCTTGCCTGCCGCCCTTGCAGGGACATACGGGCGGTCGTGGAGGGGCCCCCCTACAAGCTGCTGGAGGCGGTCGCGGAGCGGGCTTGCGCGGCGGTGCTCGGCCGGCACCCCGGCGTGGTGGAGGTGCAGCTGGCCATCCGCAAGCTGAGCATCCCCGGAGTGCCCAGCACCGTGGAGAGCGTTGGTGGGTGCGGGGCAGCGCCGCAAGCTTGCGGGACTTGGTGCGGGGTCTGGAGCGCACATGGCCGCATTCTACGTGGCGCGGGGTGACCGGGTGGGTGGGCGACGCGGAGCGCTGCAGCCCAGCCGGCTGACAGGGCGTGACAGAACACGGGCACTTGCACATGGCCAACGCTCTGGCGCCCGACATCCTCGTGTACCTGCCGGCACATCGCTTGCTCGGGCACCTCACGCCCCTTGCCCTCCTAACGTTGCACGGTGCGGCCTGCTGCCCGCAGGCGTGGAAGTCCGGCGGAGGCGGTAAGGCGCATCGCCCCGCACGTGTCGCGGGCGGGCGCGGTGAGCACCGGACGACGTGAGGCGGAAGGCCGCTGCTGGCGCGTTGCTGCGCGGCACACGGAGGGAACGGGTAGGAGAGCCTTCGCATGGCGGGAACGGCCATGATAGCCGGCGCATGGCGCACCGCAGTGCTGCTGGAGCGCCTGGGCGGCGCGCGCTGCGACCTGTGCGGCCTTGTGCGTGTGCACCCGCGGCGTGGGGCAGCGCTCGGAGGGGGCCCTACTGCAGTGGGCACGCAGACCTCCGTGAGGCTGTGACGTGCTGCCGCATGACGCTGCGAGGTGCCGCATCGGGGCAAAGAGCTGCTCCTTGAGGAGCCAGGCAGCCAGACGGGTGCGTGCCTTGCCCGGCCGCAAGGAGTGGGCGGCCGGGGTGCAGCGGAGGTGCGCCATGCAGGCGGGGGCCGGGGCCAGGGCTAGTTGAAGGAGCTTTCTGCGTAGTGGGGGCACAGGGCAGAGGTGCAGGCGGCAGGGGCGGCTTGTGCAACAGACCAGACCCTCGACAGGAGCCCTGATGCACGGCGTAGGCTGGCAGACCTGCGTGGCGTCTACAGAAGCACAGCAGCAGGCGGGATGGGAAGCGGCGGTGGGTGGGAGCTTGCTGGGGGGTGAAGTTGGCTTGCCCCGTTCCGTAGGAAACGGGGCGGAAGCCTTTGCAATCACGTCGAAAGCGCTCCGGAGGGGACCCCTGCCTAACAGATAAACGTTTCGTTGCGTTTTGCAACGTTAGGTCGTCCCTTATTGCCGCTGTTTCGTACCTATATTTTTCACGCTATTTCACGCTATTTCACGCTATTTCGCACAATGCTGCGATGGGCCGGGCGGCGGAGGCGGAGGGGGTGGTAGCGGCTGCCGCAAGCGGCCGCGACACAGCGAGAGCGGCAGCAGCGGCGGCGTGTGTTGATATCGGGCGGCTAGGTCCGGCCCGTGGAGAGAGGCACGGTTGTCGGTGTGCCCGCGACCTCTCAAATACCCCGGCGACAACCGCATAATGAAAGACTGTTTGCGTCTGGTCTGGGTGGCCTCTTATTGGGGCGAGCCATGCACCCATGCGCAGCTGGGGAGGTTTGCATAAGCAGTTTATGATAAACTAGAAGTTGTGCCAGAGGGTGCTACACGGGGCTGTAATGACACTCACGTGGACGTGGAGTGCCCCTGGTCTGAGAGGGTCTAACTCCGCAGGTGGTGACGGCCGCAGCAGTTGCCCGGCCACACCGCGTGCTGCTGTCAGCCGTCCACGGTCGTTTTGGCACCTGACCACCAGTCAAACCCCACAGACAAGTGTACGCCGCTGTGCTGCGCTCTGGGTCCACTGCAGGGGCCCCGCTGGCCCACCACAAAGTGCGCCGCGCTGCCGCAGGAGGCGCTGGCAATCAGCGCCTCTGTGGGCGGGCTTCGTACCCACCTGAAAGGAAGACGCCATGATTCAACGAAAGGGAAGACCGCAGTCGCAACCCCTTTGCAAACCCTCTTGCCCCTACGAGATGGCGGCCGCCGTCGCTCATTGTTGCAATTCGGCCCGTACCCAACGCCTACGCAGGGGTGTCAGTTTGTGATGCTGCTCGACAGGCTAGCTGCGCGCCTGGACGCTCGGATGGTCCAAGACGACACCCTCAAGCAAGGCGCCTTACCCGTTCGCAGACTGGCACGAGGCTTACAATGAAGAACCATCGTGGAAGCAGGAGTAAGGTACCTGAGACCGCCAGGCCTGATAGGTGGCGCATGATGGTGTTGCCGCGGATCAGGGGAGATCTCCCCTGCTGCGGACAGCCACCACGAAGCTGCCTCTGAAAGCTCTGGTTCGAGCCAGGGGAGAGGTCTCCGCTGTCTGAGCTGTCAGACGGCAATGCCAGAAGCGGCGGCAGGAAGGGAGCCATACGTGGGCCTAGCCAGTGGAACTCGGGCGCCAGGGCAGACCCGAGCACAGACCCGACCCAGTAGTCGCGTTGCCAGCAACCAGTCCACCGTAATCCGCCCAGAGCGATGGCGTGGAGACAGGATGCCAGCGCCCGCCAGCCTCGGTCCCCAATACTATGTGAACCCGACCCACGCCCGGCACCGACCTGTGCGAGAGGCAAAGTGAGGCACCACAGAAAGCAGCATATGGTGAGCAAGGGGACCGAGGCTGGCGGCGGGGAGGCGGAGGCAGGCAGCGGAGCGGCAGAACACCACTGGGCAGCTGTATGGCTGCGCCGGCCGGACGTGACAAGCCGCACGTACCATTTGCGCTGTGGCGGACATAGGTGGTCCAGGGCCTGCCGGACTGGGTACAGGGCATGTGAGCCCAGGGACAGGCTGCGGCCTGACCTGGAAGGCTGCCCGTCCCTGCGCCCCCCTGAGCAGCCCTGAGCTCCCTTCCCTCCGGAGCCCTAGGGAGACAGCCAGGGGCCACCTGTGCCGCTGCCCCCTCCTCTTCCAACGCTTCCATCGCCCCGTGTCAATGGCTCATCTGCCATGCGAGCTCAACTTCGCGTTGCCGTGATGTGCAAGGCAGAGTGACAATTAGTGGCACCCTGCGTGTACGACTGGTACCTCACGAGCGCAGGGATCCCACCGCAGCTCGCCAGCCCACTGCTACCTGAACATAACTCAGCTCTACGCTAATAGCCACGAACAACGGCATCAACAAACTATTGCGACCTTGCAGTCGCCCACACTGAGCTGAGCTGAGCCGGGTTTTTCTACCCATGCAATAAGACCAAATACAAACGCAACGCACATGCGAAATACTGCCTACGCTGGTGCGTAATAGACATGGCCTTGTCGACCTGCCAGCGAACAAACTTACGCCGGTCATGCTGCCTGATAAAGGCGTAATGGTGGATAATTCGTGGCGTTGCTAACGATGGTCGCTGGCGCGCTGGGCGCTCTGCTCGCCGCGCTGCTGGCAGTGCGAGCCGCAGCCCAGTCCAGCCCCCCGGGAGAGGAGCTCTGGACCACTCTACAAAGTAGTCGGGTGCTCCTGCTGCGCGGACGGATATGGGAGTGGAATGCCGACACACAGCGCTTGTTGACCGGCTCTTTTAGCATCGTGGGCCCCGGAACGATAACAGTGTACTCTGGAGTAAACATCAGCGGCACAGCCGAGCTGACGCTGCGCGGCCTGAACATCAAGTTGGAAGAGAGCGCGGTGACCGCTGTGCCAGCGGCGCCAGGTCCGGTGCCAGGCGTTGACACGTCATCGTTAAAACTGGCACTCGAGGAAGTCACTGTTCTGGCACCTGTGTCGGTGCTGGCCCTCCCGTTTTGGGGGACTGCGGCCGGGAGACTCATCGATGCCACCGACCGGCTGGCGTCCACGCCCGGCATGGTGAGGGTTTCGGGGCCGAGGGCGCTGTGCTGATGCTCTTGGAGGCGGCGGGGACGGGAACGGCGGCGCGGCCGCCCGGGGCGGTTGGGCGGCTACGCCGCTTGCCTGGTCACTGTATTTACGCACGGTTACGTTTCTCTCACCGGAGCTGTCCTTCCGCCGCGGCCCCTTGTCCATCTGTAATGCTCCTTGTCCTAACCGGCCTGCCACGGCCCCTCCAGGGCCCCCAGCTTCTCCAAACCTACCGGTCTGGCCAAGTTAGCATAACCAACCTGCGGCTGCTGCCCACGGACGTCCGACCGGCCGCTGTGTCGTGCTTCCACGGTGTGGGTGTTCCGGTGTACGATTCCGCCTCACTGCGGGCGGCGCTGGCGGACCGCAATGTGACGGCCGTCTTCGTGTACCAGGTGTGTAGGGGCAAGGGGCAAAAATATGGCTCATGCTGTGGCGGCCAGGTCGCTGGGTTGCCAATCTGGCCGCCGCACAGCCGTTCCGCGCTCGCGCCACGAGGGGATAGGCACCGGCTGTCACCGCGGCGTAAGGCCCTGCTTCTGCCCTTCGGCTCAACGTTTTTGCCCTCGCTGCTGGCCCGCAGGACCTACTGCTCGGCTACCCAGAGTTCAGCTTCCGCACCTTCATCAACATCAGCGCTGGCCACAGCGTGCTGCTGTATGGCTGCCCAGGCACCACCATTGACGCCAACTACAATTGGACGCGGGGTTGCATCTTCGTTGGCTCGGGAGGTAACCTCACCATCAGGAATCTCACCTTCACCAACACCCACCTGATGAACCAGCTGCTCTGGCCTCGGCGTTTTCCCGCGCTGTTGAGCGTCGTGGACGTGTCAGTGGGTGGCTCCTGCAGCCTCAGCAGCGTCAGCATCAGCACCCGCGACGTCTCGCGGCTCGCCGCTTTCGTTGCGGAGGTGGCAAACATCACCACCCTGGCGGGTGCGCCCGCCAGCTTCAGCGCGCCCAACGATACCACCGTGCTGATCGCGCGCTGGCAGCTGCCGGGTTCGGCGCTGTGGCGGCCCTCGCCCGGCATCCCGGCCGCCGAGGCCGCCGCCAGCGTATGGGCGCTTGCCGACGTCCGTGTCACCGCCGCGCCAGTGGGGCAATGCCTGTCGTCCAATGGCGTGTCCGGCATCCGAGTGGAGTCGGGGCTCAAGTTACGGCAGCTGATCGGCGACGACGTTATCCCAGCACTGGAGATTGTGAATAACATTGTCATGGTACCCTCGGAATGGCCGCCCGAGGCGAGCGGGCCGGCGGGAGGGCAGATCTTTGTCAACGGCAGCAAGGAGGTGTACGCTTGCCACCCGGACCCCATGGGCCGCTACACCATTGACTTCGGGGACATCGGCCAGGTGCGGCAACGAGCAAGGGATGAACAGATGATGCCCGCAGCAGATGGCGTCGCAGCCGGAGCACGCTGCTTGCAACCCTGCGCCGCTCCACGCCGCCTCTGGGCCCCACCCAACCGGAAGTTTGCGCCCCCCCTCGCCGCCTCGCCCGCAACGTCGCCTCTGCGCCCCCAGGTGGTGTTTGTGTTTGGCACGCTGCGCTTCCGTGGCTCGCTGCTGATGACCAACCCGCGCGCCTCGCCTCGGCGCTCCTGGCTGTACCTGCTGGTGGGGGCGCTGTCGGTGGAGACAGACGGAGTCATCGCATTCGAGGTGGGGTTGCAACCGCGGCGTAGGCGGCCGCCCGCAGGGCCAGCGGCGCGTCACCCTTCTCCTGGTATAAACGGGGGCCGGCGTCAGCCTGCGTAGACCCATGCTGGTGGCAGACTTGTGAATGGCTATACGTGGCGAAACGGCAGCACATGCGCGCTAGCCAGCCCTGGTTCCGGCGTTCGAGCGGCGTCGTGAGGTTGCCCTGCCGGGTTGCCCACGGTGACACCACGCGTTCCCCTGTTGCCCGGCGTCATTGCCTGACTCTGTACCCCCGGCTGTACCCCTCGAACCTGGCCGCTGCCCGGGCGCAGGGCGTGGAGATCCAGTCCAACGTGCCGTCACCCTTCAACAACGCCGACGACCCGTTCTGGCTGACCAACTGCGGCGAGCTGTGCCCGGCCTTCATCCCCAACAAATCGGACTACAGGAACGTGTCCTTCTACGAGGCCTTCATCTACAACTACAGGTGCGCTGCGTGTATGCCAGCGAACCTGGGGCTCGCCCCGTCCAGGCCTGCCCACGTGGCGTGCTCAGTGCTGTACTGGGCTGTGCGGCCTCCACGAGCACGCTGTGGACAAGCCTGCTGGGCCGCCTCCTGCGCCGCGACCCCTGCCCCTGCCTCAGGTTCTACAAGACGGATTGGGTCTCCGTGTCCCAGGGCCGCAACATCACAGGCTACGGCTTCTGGAGCTACACGGACGTGGCGCTCACGTGGCGGCCCACGGCAGCGCAGGGTGGCGGCGGTGGCGGAGGCGGGGGCGGCGTGCCGCCTGCGGCCATCGCCGTGCCGGTGGCCGTGGGCGGGGCGCTGCTGCTGGCAGGTGGGCTGCATGGCTGGGGCTGGCAAGCGGCGGGCCGGGTTGTGGACACGTTGCTCGGGGCCTGCGAGGCATGCGGCTTGGGGAGGGTCCGGCCCTACCGAGCGAGGCATGCCGGGTGCGTGTGAGTCCTGGAAGTCTGGTAGCCCAGTGTTCGGACCGTCGGGCTTGGGGCTAGCGCTAGCCAGCATGGGTGCGCCGCGCCGAGCATCTTCCCGTGCGCCCTCATATCCTGGCCGCAGCCATCGTGGCCCTGGTTCTGTGGCAGCGCCGGCGGCGTGCTGCGGAGGCCGCCCAGGCGGCCGCCACGCAGCATAAGGCGGCCGAGCTTGGGGCCGTCAGCGTCATCGCGGATGTCGGTGGCAGCGGCGGAGCGGCGGACCTGGCGGCGGCGCGGAAGAGCCACGACACGTCAACGGGCCAGGGCTCCTCCTCCAACGCCCCGCAAGTTGCAGGCTCCATGTTGAGCCAGGGCACCAGCATGATGTCCGCTTCGGCGCCCACGGAAGGTAAGCCCGCCGGCGCGCCGCTCTCTCTCGCGCAGGGCCACCCCAGGGACCCAGGCGCCCTTGACGCACGCAGCATTCCGATCCTGGAGCGCTGAGCCGGCTCGTGCTCTTAACCTCAACGAATGCCCGCCTCCCATTATGTACCCTCCGCAGTCCGGATCGAGGAGATGAAGCGCATCATGACCAGCCAGTCGGCCATGACGGGCACGCACCGCAATGAGCAGATCACGCTGACGGAGCTCCTTGGGGAGGGTACCTTTGGCAAGGTCTACAAGGGTGAGGGGGCATCGGGCAAGCAACGCGCTCGCTCACCGGCGCGGCGCCACTTGGCGGGCTGCTGAGGGCGCAGCGCTGCAAGCAAGCCGCAGGTACCGGTAGGCTACTCGTATCTTCAAAGCACCATGGGTGCTCGTGCCGCCCCCTCGCCCGCCCAGGCACCTGGCGCGGAACCACGGTGGCTGTCAAGACCATGCTGCTGCCCGCCAACATGAGCGGCAAGGAGAAGCGCGAGAAGATGGCGGTCATGGAGACCGCCATTAGCAGCAGTCTCAGCCACCCTTGGTGCGCGGGCGACAGCCAGCACGAGCGCCGCCGAGCTGCAGCGCGGTGCACGGGGTCCTGTGCTGCGCTGGTGCGCCGTTGCCGCGATGGCTGCTGACGCCCCCCGCTACTGCCCGCCTTGCTCCCGTGGCCCCTCCCCACTGCACGCTTGGCCGGGTTCACCCCAACTTGCGGCGCTCTCTGTGCCGCAGCATCGTGCAGGTGCGCGTGGTTGCGATGCCAGGGTGGCCGACGATCTGAGGGCCGGATAGCCGGCCTAAGAGGCCTGGGAGACGAAAGACCTTGGGCCCCGCCATCGTGCCATTCGTGCCCGCACCCGCATGCAGCGCGACACCCTGCCGCGGCCCCCCTCCACCTATGGTGCATCCCTCTGTTTCCCCGCATCGTCCCCACATCTCTCGTGGCGCCTGCTCTCCACCATCGTCTACACATCCCTGACCGCACCTCCTCTCCCAATCGCAGACGTACACGTACGCGGTGCTCCCCGTCAAGGGCGAGGAAAGCACCACCGTCAAGCTGGGCGCTGGGTGAGCCGGGCCGCCGCTTCCACACGGCGAAGCGGCCGCAGCGCAGTGGGGCGGCTGCGTGCTCACCCCGGCGATGATGGCGCCCTGTCCCCACCTTTCAGCTGCGGACTGCCGCGCCCCTAGCCCGTGCTCTCCGAGGCTATCTGCGCTGCGCCCTTTCTCTCCTCTTCTTGCCACTGACTGCTGCCCCGCGGGTCCTCTCCCTTGCACTGCCCCCCGCCTCGCCCCCTGCCCTGCTTGCCGCCGCAGCGCAAGCATGACGGTGGACAGCACCAGCCCGCTCGCGGCCCTCAGCGAGGCGGCCACCTCCAACGTGCACAGCTGGGAGGTGCGCGTCGCCGCTAGCAGCACCGCCCGACACCTGACCGCAAGCGCGGCGTGGGCCGCGTACAGGTATTCCTGCCCGGTCGCCGAAGCGCCTCCCCCTTACCGGGCCCTCCCCGCCGCCGCCGCTGCCGCCCCGCCAGGTCCGCCTGGTGCTGGAGTTCTGCGACCGCGGCTCCCTGCGCGACGTCCTCACCGACGCCATGCGCACAGCCGTTGCTGCCGCCGGCACCACCAGCAACGGCGTCGCCAGCAATGCCGATTCGGACGACGGGGAGCCCGGCGGCGCCGCCGCCGACCAACGCCTGGCGGCGACGCCGTCGCGGGCTGCCCCGGCGGTGCCGCCGTCGCCCGGCGCGGCGTCGCTGCCGTCGGGGGGCGACGGCGGCGTGCCGACCACGGGCTCTGCGGGCGCGATGGATGTGGTGGCGCCCACCGTCAAGTGCCCGCTGGGCTACATGGGGGTGCTGGACATCATCCTGGACGTGGCGAGGGCCATGCTGCACATGCATTCGGAGAACATTGTGCACGGGTGGGGCCGGGGGAGGGAGGGAGTGGGGGCGGAGCGGGGTTTGGGCAGGTTGCTGGGGGGGGGAAGAGGCGGCTTCGCGTGTCGCCGCGTGCGATGGCCAGCGGGCGGGGCCTTGGATTGAGGCTTGCTGCGAGGGGAGGGGTGCGGCGAGTGACGGGGGCCGGCGCCTCACTTACCTCGGCCTGCGCTGCCCCTGCCGCTGCCTGCTGCTGCGGCGCAGGGATCTCAAGGCGCGCAACATCTTGCTGAAGAGCGGCGGCTCGGGGGATGGGCGCGGGTGAGCAGGGAGCGTTGCCTGCGCTGGGCGGGGAAGGCGGGGCCAGGGGCCGGGCAGCCCTCCGTGCTGTCCTTCGGATCGCTGCACGACAGCTGCGACACACCCTCTGCCGGCTAGCATCACCCGCGTGGCGCGCGCCAACCGGCCCCCGCCCCGCGAACATGCGGGAGCTGGGGATGCTGCCTGCACTGGAACCTTCGTCACTGCTTTGGCAACCTCTACCCACTCTATAGCCCCTCCCCAGCCACGCTCGCAGTCCCGATAGCCTGGTCGTTTCTGCTTCCCGCCTGCCCCTAACCTGCGCAACTACGCTCCACACCTCCACACACATGCCCCTCGCCCACGCATGTTTATCAGTCCCCCGGCACACCTGCCGCCGTGCCCCTACCTCCGCAGATACGTGGCCAAGGTGGCGGACTTTGGGCTGTCCCTGCGCATCGACCCCCACGAGACGCACGTGTCCAACGTGTACCAGGGCACCATAACGCATATGGTGCGTCCGGGCCGGCGCCCGCTCCTGCGTCTGCCGCAGCCGGGGCCCCGCACCTCGATGACCCCCATTGGAGACCCCCATTGGAGACCCACATTGGCGGCCGGGGCTGCTTTGGCAACCGACCGCCCGCCGCCGCTGCCTGCCGCGCCCTGCCGCCCCAGGCGCCCGAGGTGCTGCTGCACGGGAAGGTGTCCAAGGCCAGCGACGTCTACGCCTTTGCCATCCTCATGTGAGCACCCCGCCACGCGACGCTCTGTCACCACGCCGAGCTGCCGCGCCATTGTCTCTCCCTAGCGGGCTGCGCGGTACAGGCCCTTTCGCCAGCGGCCCTGACGGCGTTGCTCCTGCAGCGCAACGCGGCCGCATGCCCCACTCCAGCGGCTGGGCCCGCCAACCCGCCCCTCGAGCCCCCAAATCAGCAGCTCACCTCCCGCTGCGCCGCCCCCTGCCCTGCAACGCAGGTGGGAGGCCTACACCGCGGCCCAGGCGTTCAAGGGCACGCCCCGCGCGCTGCTGGGCCACGAGGTGAGCGGCGCTTCGCCGGCATGGCTGTGGGGGGCAGGCGCGCGCCCAGCGGGGGCAGGCCGCAGCGCCCAGCGGGGGCAGGCCGCAGCGCCCAGCGGGGGCAGGCCGCAGCGCCCGCCCTGCCACAACCCAGGTTGCCGGGGTTCCCTGGGCATGGCACTCACTGGAGCCACGCCACCATGAGGACCAAGCTGCCGCCGAAGCTCAGCCCTGCTGCTCCGTGCCTGGGTTACTTGCGGCTTGGCGTCCTGCTGCTGATAGCGCCGGTCCGCGGGTGGTGCCCGTGCGTGTCGTTAGTGCTTGGTGCCCGCTCCGGTGCCCAGTTCGTGCCGTGAGACGCCGCTGCCTGTGCGTGCACCCACGCAGGTGACCAAGATGAACCGGCGGCCGCCCTTCCCGCTGGATACGCCCTTCGAGTTCCAGCTGCTGGCGTGCCGCTGCTGGGAGAGCGACCCCTCCATCCGGCCCACCTTCGAGCAGATCACCAATGACCTCACCCGCATGCGCGCCAAGCTGAACGCCTCCGCCACCGGCGGCGCCAACCCCGCCAGCGGCTCGGGCAGCGCGTGCGACACCCTGGGCGCAGCTGGCCTGCCCATCCCCGCGGCCGGCGCCTCGGCGGCGGCAATCGCGGCTGCCGCAGCTGCCGCGGCCGCCATCGGTTGCTCGGCTGCCTCCCAGTCAATGGCCAGCGAAACGGGTGAGGGCGCGGGCGCGTGAAAGCGCGTTGCTTGGACAGTTGCTGGTACGTTCGTCAGAGCGCGCTGCACCACGCCGGCTCACCGCGTCTCGCTGTCGCGGTGCCCGCCCGCCCTTTCCCGCAGCCGCCGCGTCTGTGGGCGTGAGCCTGGTGGCTGGCCTGCCCGGCCAGGAGCTGTTTTACGTGAGGGACGTGGGCAGCACCTTGGGCACCGAGTCGGTGGTGAGCGCCTGGGGCTGTGGGCCTGGGGCTGGGTTGTGGCAGGGGCGCGAGGGTGCAGCGCAGGGACGGGGGAGGGATGGTCGTGATTGCTCTCCGCCGAGGGCTGTGTAGCTCCCTGGCTGATGCCGCTGCCGCCCCGCAGGACTCCTTCATGCACCCGCTCAGCGCCAACCCGACGGCCGGCGGCGGCCGCGCGGGGCTGCTCAATCCCGCCGCGTCCATGGCGCGGCAGCCGGTGGCGCCCGCCATGCCGCCCATCCTCGAGCAGGTGCGGCGCGGGGCCCGGGGCCCGGTTTTGTTGCGAGGGCCATGCCGTATGCAGTGGCCGGCAGCCATGCGGCGGACGGTATGTGCTGGCGAGTCGGTTGCAGCCGCACGGGCCAACCTTGGTCCGCCGTCGTGCGCGCAGGTGTCGCCGTCGCCCGAGGGCTCCGCTCCGCTGCCGCAGCTGTTGAGCGGCGGCGGGCCGGCGCAGGGCCCGTCCGCAGCCACGCCGCCGCCGCTGCATTAGCAGTAGCTGACAGGAGCGGTGGCGGCCGCGTCGCGTGGAGGGGCGCGCCGCTGCGGGAACCTTGTGACGATGCTTATGGCATCGCGTCTACGGGTGACGGGAGGGTGTCAGGCAGCGACTCATTTCGTGGGCGCCCTTGATAAAAGAAAGCCGCATGGCCTAGGACGCCGCGCTATGGCAGCATGGACCGGGCCGCGGAGCGGCTTGCTGCTTAAGGGGGCGGGCCGCCACGCTGCAGGCCGCGACCCCCGGGGCGCGCCGGGGTACTGTGCTGCGTTGAAGCGGCCGAGCTATGCCACTCACTGTTGACTTGGTCGGACTGCTCAGTGCGAATGATGGCGCGTAAGAATTCGGCAGCGTGCTGGCCGCCGGGTGCGGGTCGGTGGACTGGGTACCCAATGTGTGTGTGGGCGGTTGGGGAGTGAAGGGTCCGGGCGCGATCGTAGCACGCCCCGGGGCATGACGGAGCGCAGCTGGGCGCGGCGCCGCGCTCACTCGCTGGGCCGGCGTGCGGGCTGCGCTGCCCCACCCTAGCGTGCTGTGCCAAGGCTTGCACTGCAGAAGCCGCTTGGGCAAGGCTGCCGCGCAGGGCCCTGCGCCCCGCGGGTCGGACACCGTCGATAACTATGCATGCTGGAGCCGCGGGCCGCGGCACCTCCACGGCCGCCTTTGGTGCGCTGGGGTGTTGCCGTAGCGCGAGGCGGGGGGCGGGGAGTGCCGGGCAGACGGCCGGGCGCCTTGTTAGGGGCTGCCCGGCCTCGCATGTTGCTTGTGCATGACGCATTTGGGAGGGGAGGGGAGTGCGCGTGCGCGTTGTTGGCATCTGCTGGGTCCTAGCGGGGGCGGCGATCGACAGCTCGATTGCGCAGTCTTCGCCGGGGACTGAGAGTGCTCACCTAGTGTGACAGCGTCGATGCGTGGGACGTGCATGGGCTGCATCCAATGTGTACATGCCTTTCACAATGCCGGCCGAGTAGTGCTGGAGTAGTAACATCTAACCTCTCGCGATGGCGGGGGTCACGGCGAGCATGCCGCTGCGGCAAGAGACGTCTTTGGGGTCGGTCACGTTGGTGTCCGGCTCCGCTGCCCGACATCGGTGCACAGGAGGCGTGGCGGCGTGCGCCTCGCCGATGACCCCCACAGCCCCATTGCTCTGCAGCCTGCAGCCTAGGGTACGAGCGTAGCGCTGAGGCGTATGCTGCCCAGGTGCCCGCCATCGAACTGGACCGGGTGAGAGCCCCCCTGAGCAGGACAGCACCCTGCAACTCAAGCAGGTGGCGATGTAGCACGCTGCTCCCTTGGGGCGAAGCAGGGCTACGTCGCCATGATGCCGCGAACGGCGTCCTGCGCGTCCAACTGCGCTGTGCATTGTGCACCCAAAGGGCCGGGCATCGCCGTTCGGCAGCCCTGTGGCCTCCTGCACGGCCAACTTGCGTCGTTGAGTGTGCTGTGCGCCTTCACCGTGTCAGCTGTGAGGCGGAGCTGGCTAGTGAGGGAACTCGGGTCGGCGAAGCAGCAGGATTGCAAGCTCGGGCTTGCCTGAGTGCTGCCTGGCCTGATGAGCGATAACCTCGTCCAGGCGATTCCGGAGGTCGGCTCAAGTGTTACAAAGCATTGGGATGCGGAGAGCTGGCTGGCTAGATGGCTGGCAAGGGGGATGGGGGCTTCGAAGATGGTGTGCCGCGTCCGGTGAGTGTTGGGCTTTGCTGGGGCAGCGGCGGGTAAATAGGATACAGGGCGCATAGCCGGCTGTGACACTGGCTTGCTGGCCGGGTGTGAGCAACGCCGGTCTGGCCACGGGAATTCAAGGAACGCGACTTGGCGCGATGGCAGCTCGGTCGCACTCTCGCGGGGGGGGGACCCTCGCCGGCGGTACGTTCCTCCTGGTACGTCCAACACGAAGGACGCGCCCTTCACGCTACCGACTTCCTTTTTCTTTACACGACTTTCTGTTGTGTACGCGTGGGGTTGCACACATCCCCAGATCAGTAGAAGCAGCTTGCTTCCGATACATCACGCGACGACAGCCGCCGACAACTCGTGCCGCCCGCTCGCCAGGACCCCAGCCTTCTCACTCCTTACATCTTTACGCATAAGCTGCTCTCGGCCGCGTACTGCGGGGTCCGCTTGAACAGCAAGGAACATGGCGCCAAAGAAGGAGGAGAAGGCTGAGCCGGCGGGCGCGGCTCGGTTCGGGCGCGTCCGGAACTCATTGCGTATGGGCATCGTCGGACTTCCGAACGGCAAGCATTTGGCGTGGGTCTGTGCCGGCCGCAACCCGCCCAGCCCGCTGTATGTGACCGGAGTTGTGCTCCCCTGTCCCCTCCCCGTCCCCCGCTCCTGCCGGCGCATCGGCTTCACATGCTCACAGTCGGTGAGCACACCGGGCTGCAGTTAGCGCGTTTCCCTTGCGCATCTTGGCGTCTGTGCGCAACCTTGATACTAGGCTTTAGCGGCTTATTGATTGAAAGTAAATGGGGTTTCAACGCAGCCTCCGACGCAATGGGTTACGGAGTTGGGCCTCAGCGGCTTGTCTCACGCCCCCTGCTCCGCCCTCCTCTCTCCCCACCTCCATCCTCACCCCCAGGCAAGAGCTCCCTGTTCAACCTACTCACCGAGCAGGTGAGCAACCCGGCCGAAGACGCCCCCACACTCCATTTGGTCCGTGCTCGTCCCACTGGGGTTACCGTGCATA